>JAUMHI010000058.1:5540272-5551527 GCA_032359435.1 Enteromius unitaeniatus | reverse complement strand
AAAAAAATTATATATATATATATATATATATATATATATATATAAATTAAGATAGGATGGAAAATCATGTTTTTTAAAGAAACTATTCATAATTTGAGTGAGTGCTAATGTGTACGTGAAAGATCAGAGATGAAGATGGCAGGTTTCAACAAGAATATTGATTGGTCAGGTCAGGTGAAATCTACTAATGACTTGCCTTACCAGTCATGGGAACAGAAAATGACACCTGAGTGCAGAAAAATAATATTTCATCATTTGCTCCAAAATAAAGACTAACAGAGAAAGAGGCGTATAAATACACATTCTCAGCCTGTATTTGTACTTTTAAATTACTTGACGTGTTCCGTCATGATTAAAAAAAAACAAAAAACAAAAAAAAACAAAAACCAATAATTAAGTTCTATTTGATTCATATCCTTATCAGACTTCATGGGACATTTCACAAGAGGTGTGGCATGCCTGAGTACTCAAAAGAAAAATAACCTGTTTTGACCTGGAGAAGGGCTTCAGCTTCTACTCGTTTGACAGGTAACGATTCTGCATTGTTAGCTAAATGTGACAGTAGTTTATAGATAACACACACACACACACACACACACACACACACTAAATTGACACATTTTACCAGTTGTACCAGTCCAATAAACTCTGAAAAAAAAGTTAGGCTCTGATAATTTAGGTATTCTTATGTTAGGTGTCTAACATTACGATAATCTATGAAATTCAAATGAAGAAACTCTTTCTCATGCGGTTAGGGTCGGAAGTACCCTTGCATGTATAACATTAAATGTAATTTGATGGGAAAATATCAGGGAGCAATTCTAGACTAATCCTGCTGACTCACATGATTCACATGATGTCATCTCTTGCCTGAGCATGAGAACAAGGCCCGCCCCAATCTACCGCTACAGAAACCAACAACACTGAACATTTGAAAATGGTATCAGTCTCTGCACATATATTATGCCACTCCAATAAATAAATAACTAGATAATACTTAAGAAAAAAAAATCCTGTTTATTAGTGCTGTCAAAAGAATAACTGTGATTGATCACATCCAAAACTATTTTTTTTGTTTGTGTGTGTATATATTCATGATAAATGTTATGTTTATATGTTAAACACATTTATATAAAACCTAGAAATACAAATATATGCATTTATATATTTCCTAAATATTTACTGTATGTGTATGTATTATACATAATAAATCTACACAGTACATATATTATGTAAACAAAATTATATTGGATGCGCTTAATTGACAGCACTTTATTTATTCAGGTTTATTGTATACTTACGTTTATGTATTTTTTTTTTAAGAATAAAGCACTATTCATTTTCATCTTTTAATTTGTTTAAATACGTTACTTGCCAATTCATTGTAATTATTCTTCTGATCATTTTTCATTGTAATTTTACTAGCAATTTCCAAGTAAGTCCTACAGTTTATTTGTGCATACAAGTGTAAATACAAGGCACTGAAATGCTCTACTTACACAAAGGTTATATTTTTAAGGAATGCTTCTCATGTGGTCAGTAGGAGTGGAATCTAATCTTACCAGACCACAATTACAGTGATATAGAGCTGCCCGGAGTACCACCGAGAGTGTCAGACATGTGTAATATTTTCTCACTGAAGCCCCCCGGGCTGGGCAGGACCTTTAAAAACGGGCTTTTTATTCATTCAATTTCATGCCTGAACCCTAGCAAGTAAACAAACAATTCAACACAAACATAGAAGTAAGCTGCTTTCTTGTGGCCAAAGCTGGGTACTACTACTACTACTACTACACATCAACCAATTTCTTGGGGGTTTCTCCACTGGAGACAAAAAAATATTGAAAAAGTAAATAAACACAGCACAACAACATACTTTGTTCTCTCAAGATTTAATTTCTGCGCAATATGATAACCAAAACAAATCTCTATGTCTCAAATCTAGTCACAAAATACAGATTACCATACAAAATCTACAAAATGCAACAATTACAAACAATTTGTTTGACAAATAACAATTGTACAGTATAAATTTATACAATACTGCTTTCATATTTTTGGCACCTGACCACATGATATAACTGCGATACAGAAATGTTACGTCAGATGTTAAAAAAACAAAACAAAAAAAACCTAAATAAAATATGCATAAGACATGAAATTACAGAGCAGTTTTGATCTGCCACTTTTCTATATTTTTACAAAAACAGCAGTTGTTCAACAAGTAAAACTAAAACAATAAAAAACATTCATTAAAAATCTAGCAGAACCGAATGCACTGTGGTGAGGCGTTTGACGTTGACGAGGACATTCAGAAACATTGAACATCGGTAGAAGCGGTGGGCAGAGGTTGATTCTGAATAAATGCTCTCTACCTATTGTTCAACTCAATTCGTTCCGCAGGTGAAATGGATACAGGTATGAATACAACATGAATGCAAGGGGCATTTGAAAAGCAATGGGTCCTATTTCCTCTTTTGAAATGAGTGTGTTTTGAACACTCAGTGTGACAGATTCATATATTAAGCGGGAGGCTGTCAGCGTAACTCCATAATCTGTTAAAGGGGTGAATGGGAAGAACATTGAGCTCAACTCTTCAACAGATGGACGATTGAAGCTAATTTACCGCAATTGAAGCTTGATTAAAAAAAGGGAACAAAATCATACAAAAAAATCACTCACCCACAGAAACACTTGAGTGTGTATAAGGCAATTCCGTAACTTGATGATGCTCATGTGTACAATCCAGAGTTTATAGCAGATAAATGTGATACTAAAAATCATATTAGCTTTGAATCAATAAAGCTTTAGTTCTTCTTCAATAACAAAACTAAACAAAAAAACGTTCTGCGATAACGCAAACGATGCATCACAACATCTAGAACCAGGATGAGCAAACAGGGCTGTAACTGATATTAACCAAACACACACACACACACACACACACACACACAACACATGCATACACACTACACAAATACTCTCCTGTCCACAAATGCAGATTACATGCTTTTGCTAAAAATGTCAATAGAACTGATCGCTGCATCCTACGATGGAACTCTAAATACAGTTTTGCATGCGTGTCTGATATTTCTGATTTATATACAAGCCTACGGTTACTACAGTATAAACATTAGAAAACTGGTAAAAGAGAACGCAGTTCATTTCATGTCTTTTAAGTCTAGACTGTCCGACTAAAACCAAACAAAACAGGATGTGCGCTTCCAGCACCGAGTAATAAGGCTCTTTACATCGTAAGCACAATGTGGGGATTCATACAACTGGAAAATCTGCAGGCCTGATTTATTGGTCCCACTCGATAATAATACTGCGGTTTGACAATAATAATGCTGGCCAAACTATGAACTGAGAGAAACTACAGTCTAAATCATATTAAAAATAACCCAAATATTTAAATCACTTAGGCTGAGGTGCACTATTGATTCAGGCATCAGATCATTTTTCAATAAAAAAAAAAAAAGAATTTTACTGAGTATATATATTTATTTTATAGTCCTGTCTTAGTCGAGCTTAAACTGCCTCATCCATTAACCAGAGAAAATAAGAATAAAACTGACCACGTACGAAACCTCCTTTCTAATGAGGAAGTGATTCGAGCTTAGATAAATGCTCTAGTTACTCTAATTCACTCCATCACAGACCTCTTGCAGGCCCGGTGCGGCTCCCTACAGAGATAACACAGCCAATAACTCTGTGTGCGCGTGTGTGTGTTTCTATATCTGGCCAAGCTCAGTCTGATGAGACCCAGATGCTCTACTCTGGAAAAAAAACCTGACCCTCCATCATTTCCCTGCGAGTGGAAGGAGCGACTATAATCAAGAACTAAATTAAAACCCATAAATAAATAAAAGGTTGAAGCATGAGATGCTGATCTTAGAACTGTCCCGCACTGCTGGGGTCACACTGTAGCAGACGCACAATGGACGGGTCGCTCTTCGCCCCTTTGATGAACTCCTCCAGAGACAGTTTTCCTAGAAAAAAAAACAAGAGAGGACACAGGCGCTTAGAAAATCATATTATTTACAACAGAAAAATGATGGCTAGTTTTCTGATATCCGGCTCACGGTGTTAGAATCTAAATCAACCTGTTCAAATGTTATGGAAACGGTGAAAAAGATTTAAGTGCTTCTATTAAATCAGCCTACAGGTCTCCAGGACAAAAAAAGGGCACGTTCACTTACATTCAGATTATAATGTTTACTTCATTTCAAAACACTAATGATTGAATAATAAAAATATTTAATAATTTCATACTGCTTATTTTTGATTTGTGATGCCTAAATTCACATGTATGACTTTAAACTATTCTGGTGGTTCTGTTTAATTGCAACAGAAATAGAATTTGAATAATTTGGTAGGGGACATCCCTAAAAACATGAAGTGAAGACCCGTTATCAGTCAGCAGGTGGCACTGCTGTCTCTTTGCATTCAAAAGTGAGAGTTGGCGAAGGAATGCGTGATATTTGGTTTGGTGTACAGAAACTGTTACCCAGTGAGGAGTGATGAAACAGCACAAGAACAGGTCGTCTCAGTCGTAGATGATATTAGCATTCCATGTTTAGACTGCATGGTTTAATTTGATCGAATTTTCTCACTGTGCTCGATAAAGTAAGCTATGCTGCCAGAAAAACACAAACGCACACAGCCTCCGTCCCTTGTGACTCCAGTCACGAGAGAGCAGGAAATGCAAAAGTTCATCTGCCCACAGAATCAGACCACTGTTTTCTGTATACTCCCAATTTCATGCACACCCCTTCACACTGAGGTACAGTCCAGAGCCTTGTTTAGATGATCATGAATTACATGAGACATGACATAGTAGCTGACAATCAAATAAGCCCATCAGAGAAGTGCTAATTAACCTTTAATGTTTCTGTCAACGATTTCTCCCCTCAAAAGTAGTTTCATGATATAGGGAGCAAAAAGGTTTACCATCTCGGTTGGTGTCCATTTGTCTGAAGATCTTTTCTGTTCTTTTCTCAGGCGTGGACTCATCCTCTGGCATCTTCATCACTGATGACACCATCTTGTAAATCGCCTGAGGAAGACATTTCCTTCATTAAAAGTCTATCACATCACAAAACACAGGAATCTCATATACATTATAAGTGCTATAGCCTTAAAAGTTCCGTTCCTCTCACCTCCTATTAATGCCTGAATCAACACTGCACAGATTTTATTGTCAAAGGTATCAATGTAAGTGAGAACAGGATCTAGTGAGTTTTGAAAGAGTTACTCCACCCCACAATGAAAATTGTGTCACGGTAATGTGGAGAGACACAGAGGAGGTGAATTGTTGAATAAAGTTGTTATTTTTATTTTCTTTGCATACCAAAAGTATTCTTGTCGCTTTATAAAATACAGATTGAACCACTGATAGCAGACGGACTATTTTTAATGGCATGTTTCATACTTTTCTGGACCTTGACTGTTCATTACTTGACAGTCATAAGCCTCTTGGTTTTCATTCAATGTTTCTTAAAGTGTGTTCTGAAGACGTACAAAGCTTTTACGGGTTTGTAACGACATGGGGGTAAGTGATTAACGACAACATTTTCTTTTTGGGGTGGAGTAACCCTTTAATGTTTAATCTAATTATCATATGCCATTCTGCAGAAGTGTTTACAAATGTATTCTGTTAAATGTAGTTTAATAGTTTTGAATTTGATTTGAAAAAAATAAAAAATAAATAAGTAAAAAGTTTAGCAAACCTGCAAAAAATATAACTATGACATATGCAAAACAATTTTTTGTGTGTGTGTGGTGCAGCCAATGAGAATGCTACTTCAAGAAAGAAAAACAAGTACTGGCAAAAATAAACATCTGATGAGCAGAAAGAGAGGTGAATGAATGATTACATTTCCTCACATATATTTGGGATGAAAACCTTTTATTTCCATAACATTAGGTGGAAAAGTGTGTGTTGTCAAGTGCTATAGAGTTAAGATTTATTGAGTCTTCTCTTTACAGATGTGCTCTATTACAGACCTGCAGCCAGTGCGTATCTCTACCTGCCTATTCATCATTAAAAGAGCTGCATCATTCAGTACATCATTAGATTTACCTTGTCCCGCCAGGGATGGAGGTAAACCATCCATCAAAATAAATCAATCAAGACGCGAGAGGTGATGGCCTCATTCTTTATGATTATTACATATCATTTGTGGGTACATTATTTTCCTTTATTCTATATTACAGTAAAATATTTATAGTACAAATTTGAGGGGAGAGAAGTGACATTTCACTAATTTCACAATGTTCAATAAGACTTTGTGTACTGTTATAAATCACTTACTTATACTTTTCCCAGTAGAAAGAGCTCATTGAGAGCTTTGATTTTAGATATGTATTTCTATTTCCCCCAAAATGTCACTTAAACCCCTTCTGGCTCTCACTCCTCGAAATGTAAAAAAACAAGTTAATTGTTCAAACTTTTAGTTTTGGCCTCAAGAAATCACCTGTTGCTAAAATGACTCTTCTCAGTAAATCTGCAAAGATAAATCAGGCCGACCGCAATGACGACAGAAATAACTGTGTGAAGGAATGCACTTCGATGAGAGCCTGTTTATCACACACAGAAATAAGACTTAGGCTCTCTTTACAGTATGGAGCTTCCTGACAGTCTAACACCACGGCTATCCTTGCTGCTAATGCAAGTGAGAAATAACAACATATGCGATGTGAAAATTGGGTAGCAAACCTGGGTTGGGTTCTCATTTGTGTCTCCTGAGGTGATATCTGATTCTATTTCAGAACTCAGCAGTCATTAAGATGATTAGAAAAGCATTCAAAGAGAGCCAATATCAGGTTAATTCATAAGTTTTAGGAAGCCTGACATACCTGCACAATCTCCAGCATCTCAGCTTTGCTGATGTATCCGTTTCCATCCAAATCATACATGCTAAACGCCCACTTGAGCTTCTGTTCCAGCTTCCCTCGTGATGTGACGCTCAACGCAATTATGAACTCCCGAAAGTCTATTGTGCCGTCGCCATTCGCGTCAAAAGTACGGAACACGTGCTCGGCAAACTTTGAGGCATCTCCGTAAGGAAAGAAGTTTCCGTAGATTTTCTTAAACTCCTCCATGGAGAGGTTACCACTGGGACAGTCCCGTAGAAAGCCCTTGTACCATTCCTGGATTTCATGCTCTGTAAAGTCTGTGCTTTCCAGCAGGTCCTGCATCACTTCAGGACGGAGCTTGCTGTTCTGCTTCCCCATGGTTTCGTTTCACGAGACAGCACTGGCAAAAGAAGAGAAAGAGAAAATAAATATGTATGGAAAGTTCGCTTGATTCAAGTCATAATGGGGCTACATTATGCTACGTCATCCTTTATATAAAATGTCCGTCCAGTTTATTATAATTTGCAATAACAGCCTTATTTTGAAGAAGTGCAAAGTGTGGTCATCCATCTTTGAATTTTATTCATACAGTACCATAAGCTATATTTATAAAGACAACACTAAAGATTTTTGAGCTATATTTTTTCACGTGTTTGTCTGACTAGAGTTACATATAATTGCTCCGCTTGCAGATTTATTCCAAACAGAAACTTGTCCTTGTCAGTTAAATACATCTTGATAAGAGGGATAGACATCTAATTCGAGAACAGACTCTAGTGCCATACAACCAACTCTGAAATGGAAAAATCCTAGACCTTAGCAGGAAAAACAAATAAAGTGTCAGCCATATACTGTAATGGTCTTTTTTTAAAACTTTTAATGGTCTCATGTCTTTTGCAATGAGAGCCGCTAATTTACAGTAATGTGAGTCACTGCACACAGAATCAGAATTTTTGCATATTAAAAAAAACACACAAAGAAAAGAAAAAAAGCATCAGGTTTGATTTTCAGCATTTTTGCATCCGTAGCAAGCATTTTGATTGGAAAGGATGATGAATACAGAGAGAAAAAGTTAACAATGAAAAGTGTGCAAGGACCTTAAGTATCGAGTGTGTCATATCATGCAAGTTCAGAAATTTAACTTAATGCAATGCAACTAATAATTACTACTGTAACTAGTGACTTCACTGTTCAATATGGTCCATTTCTGCCCACTTGTAACTAACAAAAAAAAACACATTTCACATCTGGCAATTTGGGATTTTTTACATGCTATGGCCAATTGTGAAGCCCATTAGTAACATGAGGGCATTCAGCATCAGGAATACCCACCAATAATTCAGGCTGCATGATATATTGCGTGCGATATGTCATTACTGACCAGCAGCTGTAAAAATCACAGTGTGAGTGAATGAGACAAGTCTGATTTCCCACACTACCCATTCAAGCAAGTCACACAAATAGTTATGGTATCAAGGCATGAAAACCACTGGCTTTAAATGTTCCAATTCAGGGAAATGTGTTGTGATGCCTGTGATGTTCATTTTGCATAGCAGCTGCATTATCATCATCTATAGATGTACAGCGATTCCAGAAGGCATACGTCATATAGTCATTGCAATATGAGGCAATTTTACAAGACAAGATGCCTTTTATAACATCCATATTCTGATGAATAACATCCATACAAACTGTTAATATAAAACAATTATCAACACCAGGAAACATGCCTGTCTCTCTAACAACCCGATCTAAACATTGCGTTTTTAGAAGCAGTTTAAAGACAAATTCTAATATTTCAAAAGATAATTCATAAAAGCCTGCCACCTCCATATCTCAAAAGACTTGAGGATTCTCTTTTACACAACTACAAATTTAATTTTTTCGTATGAGAAAAATAAGATAGAATATAAGTAAACCGTGTCAAAACAAAACCAACAAGACTGAATGATAAATCTAAAGAGTACAGAGCATAACTAGACATTAAATGTCTGGCAATCAATAAAAATGGCAAAACAAAAATGAAAAATGAGTCCATGTGTTAGGTCAAATCACAGTCCCCAGCTGCAGAGCCTTCATTCAGGCCGGAAGGTCTGGAGAGGATCAGCTGGTACGTGACATCTGATGCGTCTGTATGCAGGAAGTGACTCCCGTTTCTCAGCTGGGTCATGGATCTTTGTACTATCAGACAACCATTTTACTAAAATTGTAGGCAAACACTCACACACATACATACACCCTCAAGCCCCTGGGAATGTATTGTATACAAGAGTCAGAGCATAACTATGTAAATAGCTTTGAATGAGCTGAATGAATCATGTGCAGTAGTGCTGAGAGGTGAAGGTTAGGGCAAAAGAGGAGATAGTACTCACTGTTTGATTAGAACTGGAGGGTAGCTCTTCAAACTTAAGCGCACTTAAAGATCTGACACGCTTTTCTGAATGAACTGCACAAGTACACTACATCCTGTCTTAACTGGCTTTCATGTAGGGGGGAAAGTTTTGCTGTAATGCCTTCATTAAAAGTGACATGCTCACTAAACCATTGAAGAAAAGCATAGAATGCAGGAAATGTCTGTGAGAAAGAAACATGGCATAATTTTTGTCTAATCCATTGCCTGGTATCTGAATACTCTTCACAAATTCCCGCATTTATTGATATTATTACATTATATTAGCTAGTAGCTTTTCTGTCAACAATCATTTATCAGTGATGTCTACTGATTCTATTCATGCTGTACATTTTATTTTTGGATTTTACAAACTTTTCTCAACAAATCTAAGACAAAATTAAGACATTATATGGCAAAAACATGTTTGCTCTTTCTTCTGTTATTAGACAAATTATATATATAAATATATATTATAATACATTTTCACAGTACCAAGTATCTTCTAGAACCAGAAATAGATTCCTGGCACTGACATTTACGTCAGGGAACAAAGCATGCTTTGTAAAATACATCATTAACCCCTTCAGGCAAATCCCTGACACACCTACACTTTGTTTGACATATAATATTTGTACTTCATGCTGTTTAAACACTGAACAAGATTTAAAGTAAAATGGAAGGACTGGAATCAGATGAGGATAGAATGAGGACAGCCAATTTGTTCTTTAACTAAATATAAAAGCAGACAAGAACCAAATTCCCTATTGAATCACAGTGTGTCTGCCCAGGAACCTGGCCATTCAGTCTAATGATAGAGGCCATTAGCGGTAAACACAGAACAACAACTCAAGGGCTTCTTGTTTGGACTCTGTGTTCTGAACTCTCTCATGTGACTCAAGACTGAAACGGTCGATTGTATCTCTGCAACTGAATATTCATCGCGTCACATGCGTTTAATCCATCTTCAACCGCAAAGTGACAAGGAAAGCAGATGCTGAGGTCACGCTGCATTAGCTATGAACTACCTTCACAACATTCTTTTTATGCCATGCGCTGAGAAATAGTTCTCAGCTAAGAGGTGTCATGGCTGACAGGCATGTATTAAGTATCCAGCATTAACTCTCCTGATTAGATTGAGCATCAATTTAAACACAGAGGACAGACTGGGGCTTAATTACAACGCAGTTAGCAATGCTGTCTTCATGTACAATAATGAATCTCTGTGACCTCTTGCCATGTTGCTATGGAAACAGACACTCCATGCAGCATTGGTTAGCAGAGAGAAAACAATAAATCAATGAGACTACAGATGTTTGCATCTCTAGACGGAACACTGCTGCTCTAATCGGATTTCCTTAAATATCTGGATTCCATCCATTTGGAGAGAAGAGGCTAATTGTACAGTGATAGCGTTGCACAGGGAAACTGAATTTCTGAACGTTCCTAACCAATGGTTCACTTTGTTTGTGATCTAGAGCAAGCAAGCGTAATCTTTTAATCATTAGCCAGTAAAATGTTTGGGAAAAGACAATTCAGGCAGCTTGTTGCTTAGCCTTAGTCACACCACTTCTCCAGCAGAACACAAAAACAAGAATTGTCACAATACAAAGTAGTGCTGCACGATTAATCATGTCGCAATCACAATGGCGACGTCAGCCTATGCGATTACATTGCAGCTAGTGAATTACATGTTAAGTCAATGCAAAGACGCAATTAGACATCCTGGAAACGTTTGTCGCGCGCAGCTTGTACTGCAGCAGGCTATAGACAAGCATCTTTCTGTCGTATTTTCCAGCGTTCTTCGTGTGCTTTGATTTAGGTCATTTCCAGCATACTTTGTTATGAGACTGTCTATATTATAGTTCACACAATAAACTTGAGCCAAGTTTTCAATGTGTGTATATGAAAAAATAGCACAGCCTGTCAGGAGAAATTGTGTCTGACCCTTCTCACATTTTGTAAAAGAAATATTAGATTTGCCAGGCGAAGGCTTGCATGCAGA
>JAUMHI010000058.1:5510799-5540172 GCA_032359435.1 Enteromius unitaeniatus | reverse complement strand
TATTTCATTTTGTACAATTAAGTTTTAAAATAGAAAACACTGTTCATTTCTAGTTGTCGCTATATTTGCTTTGTATACTGTATCTCAGGTGAGTAATACAGATTTCAGCATTATTAGTAATCTGTGTGTGCATTTTCCTTGATAACAAGTTTGACTTGCGCTGTCTTAACATTCAACTCACTCGACCGCCCGCACAGTCTCAAAACATTGTCTGCACGCCGATAGGGTGTGTGGCTGTCTGCGAGCCCTTCTGAGGATGAAAATGACAATGCAAACGGTGCACATATGTGGACGGATGAAGTATACTTTAATTTTTATGGAACAGCCTGTAATTACAGTTTGTAATTAGTAGAAGTAACAGGAAGCTACTAGAGGAAGTAACACATATGCAACAGTCTGTTACACTGCTATGTACAAACGTGATACACTTGATTTTAAAAGTAGCTTATGCCAGTGTAATACTCTGACTCTGTCGGTTACATATGTGTAACAGTTTGTAGTTATGTACATGTAATAGGCTGCTACGAAGTACAAACTGTCCCTTTACTTAGTTACATGGTAATTACATTTTGTTTTATGCAAGTACAACGGCTACTACTAGTAAAGTACTTTTTTATGGACACCTTATACAATTGTTACCAAAATTAAAAATGGCTCATTTAAATACAGCTTACATGAACAAATATTAGACATATATTTAATAAAACAGAGTACATATTTACACTGAGTGCAAATAGCCCACCTTGTTGGCAGAGGCCATTTACATTAATTCTGCCCCCCAACATGTGGTAAGGTTAGACAACATCGCAAAAGAAGCAGCAATAGCAGCAGTAAAACACACAACGTTTCCTCTTTGACCAACAGGAGTTTAAATCCACCTTTCGTCAAACTTTTTCCTTTAAATCACATAGAATTTCTTTCTCAATAAAAATTAAGAAAATAATTAGAAAAAGTGGAAAATAATTTCCCTCACATGTGTTTATCAATTAGGATTAGGTGTGGGAAGGGCTTCATTGTAGCAATTCCCTTTTTGAACCCAAGCATAATGGCTACACAAGCATTCATGTCGGCAGCATGAAAGCAGATCTTCAAAAATAAAAATAATCAATTAAGCTCTTGCTGAACATTGTCTTAAAGGCAGTTCTGAAGGTGTTGTTCATGTATTTATGTCCTTAGTTTGTGAGCCGCAGACACTGAAGCACCGGGAGAGGCACATGCTGCAGTAAGTAGTGAACAAAACCCTGCTCTGCTATTCATTCATTCATACGGAGATGATTGACCAATTAGTTAATGCTCAACAGATCACATAAATCAGTGGAAAATGTATAGAAATAATACTTCTGTGTAAAAGAACAGTGTTTAATTTCTCAGCCACCACTGCAGAGGTCACTTTTTTCTACATCACTCAAGCTCAGGTCAAATTTACAGTAACAATCATGACATTAAACACTTGGCTTGGACTTGGCTTGCCACATTAGTTTAACGTCCTGATGTACTGCTAATGTTAGCATCCTCTCAGCTTTGCCGGCAAACATACTGCTCTTCTTTCTCTAATGCAGCATCCAGTCAAATTAATTTCTTAAAAACTAATCGGTGAAGATTTTTGCTGATAACAGATAGTTTCGGAAATCAACTATGGGTGCCGATTAATCGGCAAAACTAATACAAATAACTAGAAGTTGACCGATGTATCGAATTTTACTATACTATTAATGCAGACATTAAATGTATCATTAATGCAGAATTAAATGTATTAAAGGAGTGATGTATTATTTTTATATTATTATTATGTACAACACAAACCTGTTTCTTGATTTGAAACATATCCCTCACGTAGAAACTAAGAAATCTTTTCTGCTAAAATGTTTATTTTGTTAAGGAAAATAAATAGTCTGGTTCCAGCAACTTTCACTTCGGGGCAAAAATCTGACTTTAAATTTGAACTAAAAGATTTGACATCTGTGATAATTCTCGATATCGACTGATATGGGGGAGATAGATAGATATATCCCATATCACGATAATATAGACAGAAGAGTGTTGTCTTGTGTGACCAAAAGGAAATTACAAGACTTTACAGATTAAAGAGGAAATAATTCCCTCCTGATAGGAAACAATTACTTGCTTCACAGTATATCCTGATATATTCTGGCATGATTGCAAAGCTGTCCTGAGTCTCGTATTCATTTTTTTCCTCCTGAACTGCCTGGGTGATGTGACCCAGGGCAACAATGATGATCTGTTGTGATGACAACCTTACTCATGTAGTCACCTTTACTCCGCTTGCCTTTCAAATCATGCATTGTGCCTTCCTTGCTATTCGCACACTCATCCCCCATTACCACACTAGAGGAACTAGAGGTTCATTGAACATTGTTCATTTTTGTCAAGTACTGCATCTAATAGAAGAGTTTTTACACACTCAAATGATATGTCACATTAATGAACAGAGGATAACGAAAATGAAAAGCTAAACTCTCTCAGTCTGTAAAAATGAACCAGGAGAACTGCTTCTGCAGCAGAATCATTCAGTTGTGGGGCTGTAAAGTGGAACCAGGACTCTGTGTGCTGTCCATCACTGCAGGCCTTGCCCTCATTACCCATTACTACACACAACCAGTCTAAACTAGGAACCTGGCAGCATTTCCTTCCATGAGTATTTATATAATTGATCAAGGTCAGATTTGTGGAGTTTTTTTGTCGTTCAGAAAAATAAGACTACAATTAAGAAAAGGGAACTGAAACCAAGGAACCGGCCTAAAGAATGACTAATATAATAACAGGCATTTCATGTTGGCGTGCCAACAAATAAACAATAGTGCAGGAAAAAAAGTTTCCCACAGAGAGGAGAGCCAAGGAAACAAACAGAATGACTATTAACACTTCCAACTAACACATCATAAATAGTGCAAACTGAGGAGAAATGCAACAATATCCGTTTCCAAGTTTTCTGAGAACAGTATTTTTAGCAATGGCAATGCATTTAATGTGAAAAATGCCAGATATATGGCATTAACAAAGTATGATTTAATAATGTCAGTTCTCTCAAGTTTAGGCCACTCTATCTTTAGGAGAAAAAAAGTAAAGATTTTCTAAAAAGACAGGTGTAAAGCTATATCTACCCATTTCTATAAATTAAAGCACCTCTATAGAAAATGTTCAAAATATATGGAGGGGAAAAAAAAAAAATTATGCAACACTCAAGAGCGTAACAAAACAAGAACAGCTGTGTCCAGCTCTCAGCATGGTGGAGGATATTTTCTGACATGAGGTGCCCTGCAGAGAATGAGCCGGACACAAACAGGGCAAAAAATTGACTCCTATTTGTTTCAAACTGAGAGCAAATCCAAGCTATTTGACAGAGTGCATTTTTTCCCCACTTTCAGCAACTGAAAGAAATGGAAACAGCAGAAATGCTAACAAAGTTCATGTTCACCCAATGACATGTACATGACCTAATGATGATTTTAATTGTGTAATTGTCTAGCTGTAGAAACCTACTCCAGAACCTCAAGAGTAACTCGCAAAAATGATATTGTAAGCAAACTTACTAGGTGACAACACTTAGTAAAGACCAATGCAACATTTTAATGCCAGTAAAATATGAGCATTCTATTAAAAACACTTGATAACAGTACAATTCCTCAGTTTGGAGAAAGGTGTGAATGAACCATAAAAAAAAGTTTTTTATATAAAGGGCTCTTCTCTGGCATGCAATTGTCAAATATTTGTCAGTAAACATCAGGGTAACTCATCTCATACATATCAGTGGATATGTCTAAGGATTTCACAACACTTCACTGTATGGCTGCACAAACAATCGGACAATAATTGTGTTACTGAGATGACAGCTGCTGTCATTACCTGATAGTGAAATGTGTTGAGCACTGTCGACAATCACAGACATGTTGGTTGAGAGCATGAAACATTATGGCAATTTTAAAAGGCATTAGGGTTGGGTCGATAGACGATACGCCGATGGCTGATGGACATCACGTTGCTGAGCCGGCATCGCAATCCTCCGCCCCGCAGCAGCACCAAGCTCGCGAAAAATACACTTAATCTATGGCGGCAAATCTATTTCATTAATAAGCGAGGGCACCACTGCTGCTGGCGAGTGCGGTAAATCATTTCCGCGAGAGGAAACAAATGTACATGCGAAGAAACTGGTCTGCGAGCTCATTTCGAACCATTGCACGCGCTAGATGTGTCATCCGTGCGCAATTCAAGCACAAAACAAACACTGAACAAGAAGATCTTAGCAGAAACTTCAGCCTACAATTCTTTTAACTTCTCCCCCGTTATTCTTCCTCTTATCTAAGCAACACCTATAGCACAGAGATGAGAGGAACCTTCTTAGGTTAAAAGTTCATTCCACATACCAAACATTCTGGATGACCTTCAAATAGTCCAGTTCTGCTTTAGTACTGGCCACGCCACTTCACATTTTAAGAATGAACAAAGAGCTTCTAACCAGTTTTTTACAGAGCCTGTGAACAGTCCCAACAAACAACAAAAAAGTACTTCCCTGTAAGTTTAAATAAGGTTATCTAAAAAAAACAACAACCCTAAAACACATATCAGACCTATTTGAGTTCTACACAGAATGCTATATTTTAAAGCGATATGGAAGAGACTAGGAGGAGAAACAGACAGATTCCGCATTAGAAACAGAACTGAAGTGTGGAGAGATAACACTGGTGCCATTCACCAACATCAGTTACACACTTTTCAAACCACACACCCTCTGCATGATTATGATCACAACTTTGCATTGTTGTTTTTTATGGAATCTAAAGGGAAATCTATTAGTCTGTGGCTATTATAAGCTGTCAAATGCTGTTTTACTGAGTTCAACTGAAAAAAAAGCTGTGGTTGAGCTGTGAAACGCTATTGACCATTTAATAAAGGGGGCAGAGCAGTATGTAAGTCCTGCTCAGCCTTTTTCTAGCAGTTGAAATTTACAATTTAGTACAACGTACCCAGAAACAGAGTCTGCATCTCTGCATTTGATAAATAACAGTTTAATCTGGTCATTATACATTACCATCACTCAGTTCTTCTATTTGATAATGTTCAGTGCTTTGCTACAATCTGTATTGTTAAAAGCTCTATGTAAATAAAAGTGATTGCTGCATTGATAATTGCAATAAATGCTCTTCTAGCCTAGATTTTGAAATATTATTTCCAGCCAAAATATCTAAAAAATTTAAATCAAGGAGGGAAAAATAATTAGTGTCGTTTTCAGAAAAAACAAGAGTTTTTACTTGAAACAAGCAAAATAATCTTGTTTTTTGTTTGAAATAAGATTATTCTGCTTACTCCATCAGTCTGACTTTTCATGCCTGGTGTGAAAAGGCATTAAAGTGATCGTTCACCCAAAAACTAAAATTCTGTCATTATTCACTCAACCTTGGGTTGTTTAATACCTGTATTAGTTTGTTATTATGCTCAACACAAAAGATGATTTTATTAATAATGTTGGTAACTACACAGTTGTTGTAGTTACACTTCCATATCAAGTCAGTGGCTAGCATCCGTTGGGTGGGTGAATAAATGACCAAATTTGTGTATCCTAAAATGTGAAAATTTATTTTAGCCTACTTAGTGTTGATCTTGAAAATGAAAGAGTACTTTAATAAACAATTGTAGCGTAGGTTTGAAATGCATCCAGCATGGCATTAAGTGCTTATCAGAATGATACTGACTTACTCTCACTTTGAGGCTTGATCATTTAAAAATAAAAATAAATAAAAAAATCATTTGGCACTCTGTGCATTTCAGCTGTTTAATAGATACACACAACACACAAGCACCACCTACACACCCGGCACACACACACACAGACACTGTAATAACAGACAGGGCTGATAACACACAATAGCAGTTGTTGCGGCGAGGATAATCTCCTCCCACACACGTGGGCCGTGCTGAACAAGCTGCCAGCAGTGTCTCTCATCCCTACAGCCAGCAGGCCTCCAACGCAGGAGTGTGTTTGTCTTTGGTGCCATGTGTTTCTGAACTACCAGTAGGCCGTGTGTGTGCATGAGTGTGTGTATAGGAAATACTGCCACATCACTACAGGGATCTGACAACATCTAATAACCCATATGTCTCACAGCAGGAGTCAAGCCGAGCATGGGTCTGCTCCTCAGGTAGGGTGATACGTTAAATTAGCTGCTGGTAAATCAGCTAGTGATGTATACGATGATCCTTCCAACTGAAGTGAAAAGTATTTTTTGCTTTAGTCTGCTAGAAAGCGCTCTTGACACATGCTTTTCTAGCGTTTGAAATGATAGCACAACAATTTTTAAATAAAGCCACCCGCTGAGCCTTCCGAAAAGCTCCAGTAATTAGCAATACATGTTTTCTTCCTGCCATAGACCACCCTCCACCCACGTTCAATGCGACAGGGGGGATGGGGCTATTCTGGTATTCGGTGCAAGTGCGTCTCCTCAGAGAGAGCATTCTTAATGCACTCGCTCACCCACATGTATGAGTTAAACGAGGAGTGAAAGTGTGGGGGAAGGTGAAAATGAAAAGTTGGGGAAAAGAGTAGAAGGACAATTTAGATCGTCTTCGTCTCTCATCCTTTCCCACGAGGCTCTCTAATGTAGCTATTTCCGCTATAACAATGAAACTAAATTCAGAGCTGGTGGTGTAGTGATAACTGGACTCTCTCATTCCAATTCATTCGGCCTACAAACCAACCGATAACAAGAGATGGATAGGATCTGAAAAGGCAGGGAAACACTAGAGGAGACGATCTGTATAGAGGGGAGTGAATGATAGAAAGGGAACGCTTAACTACATCCTTTCTCCTATTCATAGCCTCCCCGTGTGCTGTTAGCGTGTGATGGAGTGAGAGAGCATGCAACAGCTGTGCACGAACAACCACGGTGACATCTTGCACAGCCGAACCAATAAAATCACACCTCTTCTGTGATATCACATACTGAAATAAAACTAAACAAATATTTATATCTACATATGAAATAAAAGCAGTATGACTTACCTCTTTTTCTTTTTCTATTTTTCCCCTGCTATCCACTGCCTTCAACAGTCCATAACCGGCTATTTATACCTAATGATGAGGATGGTGCTGGCAGCTAGCAGGAACCACCAAGACTGAGACTTAACGGATTCTATTCAACAAGTCCTCAAGATTCCACGAAGCCCTATGCAGTCAAGAGTGGACCAAACTCTGGCAGCGTCCCTCCCCTGATGACGTCAACAGCCAGTCACGTGAACACATAAAAAGCAGAAGCGAGCTAATGTTGCCCTGGCAACAGGCAGACAGTTCTATAGTGATTTCAATAGGTCATCTGTCAGAGCTGCGCTGAAAGAGACCCTTACAAAACCACAGTCTAATCCGCAGTCAAAATGAGCGAGTGTTTTGGAAGAAACCTTCAGTGTAGACAGGAAGCTGCGTTTAACGGTGAAAAGAAACCACAAGAACAGTGTGCGAAATGTGAATACGCAACAATCATCAAATTGTAGCTGCATAAAGAAGTGTTGTGGTAGAGTTTCCAGCAGTTTGAGACATACTTCCCTCAATCGTTCTAGTGCCGAGTCAATGGTTCCCATGAGAGTTTGGACTCAGATTAAACAATCTTTGGTAATCAGAACCACAGAGGAAGGCAGAACATAAACAGACTTCAGCTTCATGATGTCAAAATTACAAGCCCACTGCATTACTAAATTCTCAGAGCGAAAATCGTGTGATGCAATGACAGTTGGTATGTCTTAAAATTCCTCAAACTGAAAGTGAACCTTTAATGGTAGCAATTTAGCTCAAAATAAGAAGAACTACAACAACTAATTGATAAAAGTAGGAAATCATCAAGTGCAGCCCATCTTTTCCAATCTTAACGCGTCCACAAATTCGCTTGGGTGTGTGCGGCAAATATGACTTCACCGCAGTGTGGACAGAAGATCACTTTCACAAGCTGGCATTTGAGTGAAAAAGAAGCCGTTTCATGTGAAGTTTAAACTTCATCAGGTGCTTTTTTTGATCCTTTGATGTAGGGCTGGGCGATTTAATCATGCGCATTTCATCAGTAAAGCCGGCTCTTTGATTAGCTGTAAATCTCAATCAGCTGTTTTTAAAATGCGCGACAGTTGATTCACAGAGCCTTAGATCACTGAGGAGCTACGCAATATCGTCTTTAGAATCGGAAGCGATTCATTTCTTTGTGTAAATTGTGTAGCTCCTCAGTGATCAAAGGCTCTGTGTATTTTAAAAACAGCTGACTGAGATTTACCGCTAAGACTTACTGCAAAGAGCAGGCTTTACTGACGAAATGCGCATGAATGAATCAACGATTAAATCGCCCATCCCTACTTTGATGGAAAGCGATGCTTTATTTAAATTTTTTTTTGCTGCAGTGTTTGTCCAAGGCTTTTTTAATTGAAACATAATTCTATTTTTATGCAATAAAAATAAAACAACGTAGACACTACGTATACAGTATTTGCTTAAAGCGGTCTTGTGTTTTATGTGAAATAAACCCAAACCTTAAGATTATTTTAATTAGTTTGTAAAGAAATAATTAATTTAACTGCTCAAAACATCAACTCATTCATCACATGAGAAGTCTTGTACCAGCAAATTTGTTCTCACTGGTGATTCCCGAGGATTTTAGAGGACAATTACTCCTTGTCGCCCTCTGTTGTTTTGAAGAATATCCCAACGGCAAAAACAAAAATAAAACACCAGTTTGCTTGTAAAAAATAAAATAAAATAAATAAGAATAATCTGTATCTGAATTGGCCATGAAAAAAAAAAAGTCATCCTAGTATTTACTTCAATTTATAGTTATAGTGTAATTTTTCAGTTACTACACAAAATAACCAATTGCAAATAGGTTTCCCTCACATCTTCCATTGGACAAACATGTTTGGATGCTGCTCCAAACTCACACAACTTTTTGGCCCTTAAATGTCACTTAAACAACTTGCAATGAAGAAAGCCAGTTCTTAAATCAACCTACAAATTGCTTACGGAAAATGCATTAAACAGGGACAGGAAATAGTATTTTAACAAGGTTAAAGTTCTCTCAAACTTGATTTAAGGGAAGATTTGCAGGATTCAGAAGCCGAAATATTGCTTTTTAGATATGAAGAGTGTAAAAATAATGTGCTTGTCATAAAACTCAAGCACATTTTTCACTGTAATCATCATTCAGGCAAGAAAAATTCAATTAAACTCTAACACTGGGTTGTCAGCAGTTATGTGGTTAACCCTTTTATTATAATTTCTTTGAAAACCAGGCAGCACAATTAATTTGTGTCTTCCAGAAACACACAAAATTTGTCTGCACTGGCCCGGCACCCATGGAGTGAGTCCTCGTCTCTGGATTCCTTTACAGACAGCAGAAAAAGAAAAGGACAGGGGTCTCTGGGTCACTATTTCAGGATGAACCCGCCCACTCTCCAGCCCAAGAGCGTGGAAAAACTCTGCTTTCATGCAAGGGGTCTAATTTGAATACCATCTGGTGGCTAGTTGAATAGAGGTAACCAAGCCTCTAAAATGAGGCAAGAAAGGACGACAACAGAAAAAGGGCAAGGTCAGGAAATAAGAGCACCGCAGGGGAGAGCTCTGGCACAGAGAGAGGGGGAGCATCCCACAAAGGATGAGGAACATGCATGTTTTCAAGACCATACAAGGAAAAAGAAGTTATCATGTATGCCACAAACAATGCCCAGAGACAAAAAAAACAAAAAACACAAAAAGCTAAGGTTTGCTGAAAAAGAGAAAACTTTAGTAGAAACACTGTAGTGCAGGGGTGAGTAGTTCTGCTCATCTGCCTTCCACTATGGTCAGCAATTTGTAAGACAAAAAAAAATCTTGATTATATCTTGAAAAGAAGCAAGAACAGAAACATGCAAGGACATGGTCAAGCTTTGTGTCAGAATTTTGTACTAGGACAAATAATACCCCTTTTCTGCTTCAATTAAAAGACTTCTACCGGCTGATGGGTTCATCCTCCTACCTCTATGCTAATTAAAATTGACTAAATTGTAATATGATTAAAAGTAAAATGAATATCTATTGGCCAAAGCTTTTAATGGAACAATAATTTAAAAAAATGCATAAAAACATTGTGAAATGAATTTTAATGCATACCATACAGTATCTTCTGCCTGTGCGAGAACACTTTTTTACTGTTCTTAGTCTGCTTGCTTTGCATAAACCATGAAGGAATTTTAGTGTGGCGGAAGACAGGTTTTATTACATTTGCCTGTCAAGATAACCCAGGAACGTTTGTCTAAAGTGTCACGGCACAGCATTAGATAAGGCAGCCACAAAGATAAAGCAGTGCTTACTGAATTAAACAGCAGAACTGCTGAACATCACTCTCCTGCACAAAATAATCATTTGGACAACAAAAGGCTACCAGTAGATTTTAGATTAATGGTCAAACTTAGTAAGAAAGGAACAAATGACTTAACAATAAAAAGAATTTCAAGTCTTATTCAGATAATTTACCTTTATTCTGAATGAACTGTAACCTAATTATTTGGTAGACAACGCAAAAGAATGAAAACAACATTACATTCAAAGATATATTTTATTCCATTTCCTATGCAAAAGCACATTAAGCCAATGTCCTGCAAGAATGATCATTACATCATCTAAAAGTCCAGGGCACACCAGACCGATGGTCGTCCATTGGCTCTTGCCGGGCAGATGGCGAGTGACAGTCAGGCTATTTTCGGTGTGTTCCACTCATTGGCTCTCACCGACAGTAGCGTGCCTGAATCAGCATGCTGAATTGTACTCTGATTGGATGCATAGTTGCATCAATGAGTCAGTGTCAGAGAATTAAAGTGAAAGTGATGAAGGAATGAAACGGAAAGGACGTGACATGTGGCCAGGTATGTTTCCCATACTAGGAATTTGTGCTCTGCATTTAACCCATCCAAGTGCACAAGAGAGAAGCGAACAACCACACAAACACCCGGAGCAGTGGGCAGCTGGGGGACCGGTGGCTTGCTCAAGGGTCTCACCTCAGTCATGGTATTGAAGGTAGAGAGAGTGCTGGTTATTCACTCGTCCCACCTACAATCCCTGCCAGACCTGGGACTCGAACATGCAACCTTTTGGGTTACAAGTACGACTCTATCCATACTGTTTAGACCACAACTGCACCTAAACAGTAAGTAAATGAAGATGGCACAAACAGAAGACTTCTTAAATGTTCTAATGTTACGTGACCTTACCCAAGCATTCCAGTATGTCAATATTATCATAGCAAGGTGAGCTGCTTAAAATAAAGAACGTTATCAAAACCTTATTCTTCAGACTAACTAAAAAATTCTAGACAAGCGCGCTGGAGATGGTTAGAGCTAAAATCTAGCATTTCGCCCTCAAAGAGCAGCTCTAGACACCCTTACTTTAAAGCATCAGTGGTCTAGTTATACACCTCTGAAAAGAACACATGATCCAAATTGAGGCATTCATATATACCACTATAACAAACAACAACATATTATTATTATTATTATAAAATTGCAGAAGTGGGAGACAACCGCAAACTCTTTGACTTGTCTTCACACTGCACCATTCTCATTCAGTCATAGGTTTGCCATACATAATCTAGTTTTCCACTGGAGCAGTTAACTTGTATTCTATGCACTGGACTAAATTTCCATACAAATGCTCTTTACACTCACTGCTCTAACCTTGAAAATGTATCACTGAAATGGAAAACCGAATATTTAAGGCTACGTGCAAACCGTAATTGAATTCCTTTTTCTTCAGACTACATGGTCACGTTATGACCACTATCAGAGCACTGAGTATTAATTTTGTGTGACCCATAACAATGTCTATTAATAGCAAGCTTGTCCATATAACTTTGGCCTCTAGTGTGATGAACACGAATGGAAACAGGCCATTGTATAAAAACCTCTTAGTTACCAAACAGACCATGCAGAACAGAACACAAGCACTATTTGCAGAGCCCTTTAAAGTGGTTTGACATGATATTCCAATTGAAGAAACGAAAAAGACATGCCAACAGATCCAAAAAATTACGCTCAAAGCTAATGCTGCAAAGGTTAAATAATACAAAAATATAAAATCTGGTACACTTCATCTAAGAAACATCCGTCCAGACATAACATTTATAATAAAGTCACGAGAAGAGAGCAAAAGGTTGTACAGTACTCTAAAACCCTGCCCACATTCAGCAACTTTGCCTCCCCTCATATTGGTTGTTTCTCCCAAAGGTTACTAGATATGCATACGCCTACATCTAATCGATCAGAGGTCACTGATGCTCACATTGAAGGAAGTAACAAGCTCATATTGAAAATGTTTTAATAAGATTGCTTTGTCGCTGCATGTGTGAAGTGGATATTCCAAACAGAAATACACATGGCATTAGACCAGTGTCTTTAATTACACAAATATAGACAAAAAACTACAGACACTACAGAAAAAAAGCATCTTTAAAATGCATATATGATAAAAATTTAGGGGTCCCACTTTATATTAAGTGTTCCTAACACATGTGTGCTTAGGGTTGGGCGATATATATCGAATTATATATTATGCGCATCTCATCAGTAAAGCCAGTTCTTTGATAAGCGCTAAATCTTCGTCAGCTGTTTTTAAAAGGAACGCCAGTTTATAAACAGAGCCGTAGATCACTGAGAAGCTGCGCCATTGAATCACCTGCGAAACTAACATGTAGCTTGTCAGTGATGTACGGCTCTGTTCATAAACTGGTACTGCATAAAAAAAACAGCTGATGGAGATTTAGCGCTAATCAAAGAAGCGGCTTTACTGATGAGATGCGCATAACATATTGCTCGTTTTACATTCAGCTCTTGCTTTCCCTGGGAATTGAACCCATGATCTTGGTGTTGCTAGTGCCATGCTCTACTATTTGAGCAAAAAAGTGATGATACATTAGCTGTAGATACTGGTATGTTCCAATGTGTACTTACACTGTGGTTACATACTACATACACACCTGGTTACTATATACATACACAGGTATTAGGGACAGAAATAATAAGTTGGACCATTTCATGAACTGCAACACGAAGACTAAGTTAGCAACTTAGAATATGCTGCCAACCTCCACTTGATCTGCTGAGACCATCACAGTATTCAAGAAATAAAGACATACCTCCTCCACAAGCACTTAACTAGTCCACAATCATGAAAAAGTCACTTGCTGCAGCTTAAATTTCTTTTTAATTTATCTTCTGCTCTTGTGTACCCACCTAACCTATACTTAAAACTCAGCATTGTGTACAACCACAATTGCTGGCCCTTCTGACAAATTGCTTGAATCTTTTCTAATTTGTAAGTCCCTCTGGATAAAAGTGTACACTAAAGGAAACTAAATAAACGTTCAGGAAGCAATGGCATCATTGTATGTGACTCCAATAGACGTCCTAAAGCTTGTGTAACAAGCGTAACATGCCTCATCTGTTGAGTTCTGGGAATTGCCCACTGATGCCTTACTTTCTTTAGTCTCGAGCCCACGGATCATTGGCTGAACATCTAATGCATATGGCACACTTATCTGGAGTTTCAAAGTCTTTGTTGGATTCGCTGAATTATACAGAATTCCAGGGAGATGTGTGTGTGTTGCGTTCTTTAACGTTCCACCTGGAAACAAAGACGCAGTGATGCAGAAGTCCTCACGAAAGAAGAAAGCTGTCATGTTTACAACTGTGGCATGCATAAGGATCAACTAAACACAGGATATTCAAAAGCAGGTAAAATCAAGTTTGCAGCATATAATCTTTAAAATACAGGAAAAAGAGTTTTGTACACTGGTTTGATATTGTGGCGACATTTCCATGCCACGAAATGCAACGCTGAACAAAACAAACTATGACTGGTTGTTTGATAAGTCGGTCAAACAGACTCATGGGCGGGCCATGTCCAATGACCGCTACCATGTGTATTCCAGAGCTTAAGCCATCTGAAGGTCTGGCTATGCAAGACTATATTTTCAGTTACGTTTCTCAATCTTGACTCAATCAGCCTCAAAGAATCAGACATTCTCCATCACAGGAATTTAGCATGACATAAAAGCTCAACCGTATCTGCATTGCTTGCATTTTAAGGTATAAAATAAAACAATTGCTTATTACAGCAAAGGGGCGTGAAAAACCTGACGTTATTTCCACATCGCTCAAATGTAGTAGCAATATGCTACTACATGTCCCAAGGATATTGCTATTATACAACCCAATCATCATCTACTGTCAAAGCATGGTCACTTACTAAGAGAAAGGTCATGGTTCTTTGGTTATAGAACAATGTAATTCATTGTCTAAAATGAGCAATTTTGATAAGCACGATAGTTAAGTTGAGTGAAGTATTAGACTTAATAGACCAATACATGTCTTTTACTAAGAATAAGAAAAAGGTGGGCACCGTAGGTGAGACCGAAAGTGCATGAGACCATCATAAATTTAAAGAATATTCATAAAAACGCAGAACAGAGTGTGTGCTGCCTACACTGTTACACTGTTAGTTATGCCACAGATCCATATTCAGACAAGCGAAGCTAAAGGTGCAGGACCAACCAAGATGCCACAGTGTTACATAAAGTTTGTTACATAAAGTCTAAATGGTACAATTTAATAATACGCTAACATTTGCACTGGATCGATTTCCATTACTACAAAGAGCAAATTACATAATGTTTGCACATATATTTGGCCTACAAGCAAGCATATCCACAACTGACACGCATGCGGTGTTACAGAATGAACCATTGCGTGCCCATCTCCTTGGACACCTGCTATGGAGATGTGGGTGACTGTTAAGGCATGCAGGTTGTACAGTCGTGGACGCACACAGGTTTATATGAATGTGTGTGGGCAGCTGCACTCCTACGAGTGTTTCAGTTCTCTTCCTCACGGCAGAGACGACTGTCACGACTTTGCCCACTCACACAGCAAAACCTCCCATTTCATTTAGACAGGGAGGGAGGGAAGCAGAGATGCACTAAATGTATTACAGTGTTGCTGTTCGCCATGTGGAGTATAACCAAACCCCCCCACCCCCCGACACCACCACCGTACCTTACCCAGAGTGCAGCTGGTCACGAAACAATGAAAGAATGAGTGATTCATCCCTCTGCAGTGGTTCTGTTGTCAACAGAGCCGCGTGGGTGATGCCTCTTACGATTCAATTTAGATGAATGCACACGGACAGGCATGTTAAAAACTACCAATGACTTCTGGATTCGAACATCTTGAGTGCTTGTCAATCCGTCTTAAACTATGCCCACACATGGCAAATCATTTTGAGAGTTTTTTTCTCAATGTCATTTGCCTCTGTAAGTGAAATTTTGGAGTTCTTACGCCTGGTTTACACATTTTGCATTTGCAGTGAGCTACTGATCAGTGGCTTCTGTGATGCATCGCATTTTAATCAGTGGAACAAGCTTTAAAGCAAAATGTGTTTATGAAGGTTTGATATTAAAGCTTTACGGCGAGTAGGTTTAAACCTTTCATTTCTTTCTACAGGAAAAACATGATTGGATAAACTAAACTCATAACAAATTTATTATAAAAAAAAAATGAAGTATGAGTGCAAAAGGGGGTGCGAGTATGTGAGCCAACGTATTTGGCTTTAATGGAGGAAAGCATCAAGTCCTTTTAAAATGTGGGTGTAAAGAGAAGCGTTTGGATTTATCATAATGGACAAGGTTGGCGTTTTTACTTTGTCAGGTCTTATATAACAGCTCTGCAGATTTAAATGATACTTCCCTATAAAACAATTCTTATAACACAACCTATTTTCTTGATATTTGATACGACCCAAAACTGGTTTAACAGGTTGATCTCAGACAGTAAGATTACTACATTTTGTTTTATACAGGAAATATTTTACAAATCAGCTTCTGGTTTGCTTGCAACCCACTACAAGAATCCAAAACGTACTCCTGAAATTTTGAGCTGAATCAATTGTGGTTAATACAAGTATAAAATCTATTTTAAGTAACAGACTCTGAGTGCCTCCCAAGTCTAATGACCTTTGCCAAAAACATGCTTCTGTTATGCCCCAGGACTCTTTCCCCAGCTTAGGAGGGTAAAGCTAGAACCAGTCATATGTGGAAAGTGAAGCCAGGGCTGTCAGCACCACTTAGTTACCCCTTTCAACTCTGTCTCAACACTATGTCACGCTAGCTGTCACCACACTGCTGGTTTCACCTATCCTAGAGTAACAGTGAAAAGGCCAGCTTTAATCAGCACAGTTGAAATCGATCTGAAGTTACACTCCATCAAACTTTTCGTGAACATACATTATGTAACTCAGAAATCTCTTACCGCTTGAATAGTCCAAAAAATGAAAAACATTTTAAGGGAAAGCTGCCAAAGCTATTAACTTTTCATATCTCAGACTGTTTCAGAATGGCTCAGCTTCACAAAACACCCCACATCAGTCTAGTCAATTCTGCATCAGAAATGAGTAAAAATAATGAATTTAGAGTGCATTCTAATCCATGCACAATGTACTAGGAACAAATGTGTATGTGTTAAGACTGCATCAGTTCATGCAAAAATCACAATTATGCTGTTGTTATTAACTGATGCAAAAACAACAAGCTATACTCTAAACTGCACTTTGCATTTAAGGAGCCAGTTAATCCCAAAAAGAAAATTCTGTCATCATTCACTCATAATAGCATTATTCAATAAAGGGGCAAACATTATGAAAGAACATTTTAAAAATATAAATTCATGTTACGCAAGTCTTATTTAATTATAATACTGAACAGAATGTTTTTTTAAATGACTACAAAAACCAATTAGTAATATACAACAATGATAAGAAGTTTAAGGTCTGTTTCACTGATGCCCATATTAGATTTTACTTTCATTCGTTGTGGAAGAAACATCACCTAAGATACCCGGTCTACTTTGAATGATTGTGATTTTAAGAGATTTTGTGACTTCATTTGCGGCAGTTTGCACTTTGCACATCGGCTTTCTGAAGAGATACTCAACTGCATTGATGTGTGTTGCATTAGTGCTGTTATACATGATTATAACATGTCATATAGTCCATAAAATGCTCCCAGATGTTTACTATTTTAAATTTTGGAAGGAGTAAAATTTACATATGGGATTTCAACAAACAGATGTATTTAACACTTGCCCAGTTTTGTCTAAAAAAGTGCCCTAGATCACTTCCTAAAGTGGGCTGAGAAATCAGATCTAATTCAGTCTTTTAAACATGTTACTTTAAACGTTATTCGATTCATGATAGGATAGCTATTTGATCAGAGAAATGCTGAAGAGACCAGGTATAAACATAATTTTGTCCAAAACAATTTTTGTCCACTGGTATAAAAAACAAAAAGAAACAAAAAACAACTAATTTTTGGTGTTTTTGCATATGTCATATTTCCTTAAAGTATCTTTCATGATGTTAAACATATGCATGGAAATGACATGCAGATGAGGTAATGCATAATGAAACTAGGCGTTGTAAGCTCCATATATGGTTATTTCTGGGTGGAGTTGGGTGGAGATGCACGTACACACAATCTTCAGCTGACTGGGATTTATAAAGAGATTTTTCTGTTCTGGTGTGTGCATGGTTTTATAAATCTTTTGAGCATATGTACACTCTTACGACAAAATCTATGCAGAGTTTTATAAATGAGGCCCCTGAGCAAAAAGAAAGGAGGTGGAGGATTATCAAGTCGGGATTCAAACTCGGGACGCCCATAGTGCATCTAAACTGTATGTCTTAAATGTGGTACAATCAACAAAGAAATCAAAGAAAATACTATAATAATCATATGTGACCCCATTATTTAAGTAATCTAGGCATTTTCATACACATACAGCCATTAAATCACTGGTGACACTAAATACCATCATTGTTCTATTCTACATCAGTTATTTAATCACGCAGTTCAAACATTATTGACGTAGTATGGAAAAGTGGCAGTACTACAAGCGTTCCACCACACATTCCATCCACAAAATATCCAACGACATCAAGCCCAGGTTCTGCCAATAGTCAACGCCATGTGCTGCAGTGATTGATTGGTTTCAGCGTGTAGGCAGCGCTCTGGTGGCATGTGTCTGCTCACAGAGTTTGTGCTTAGGCTGAGTGATCTGTTATTGACTTCCTTTCAACCGACCACCTGGAGAATAATGACATTTACAGACATCATTATTCAAGAAATGACGGCATCAGCTCAGGCTTTGATAAAACATTATCGACGGATGGCTGTCTGTATGCCTCCCACAGAGCTGGCCACTCACTGGGCATTCATTGTTCTCTGCAACTGTTCACTGTCAGCAGAAGAGGGCTTTCTCATCGTGCATCAAAACATATAAAAAGACTAACTTTCTACCCTTAAATTAGGAGTGGGATATATGGAAAATTTTTTATCACATTTTTTTCTGGGGAAATCACGATTATTATCCCGTCTTTTATCACTATTTTTTTTATTTTATTCTATTTTGCAAATTACAGAGGTAGGGGTGGGCAATATGCCAAAAATATCATATTATATCATATCATTTTTATTTATTTTTTTTAAATCATGATTGGTTGTCATTGATTTTATTATTTTGCAAGTTGTCTGAGCATTTTTTAAAAACAAAGCCTTTCAAGGTAACAAAGCATAAAATAAATATTTAGGCCAAAATAAGCGAAGTTAAAATCGTTGTCATTTTATCTTTGTTATTCAAAGAGATACACATTACAAATAAACATAATATGAATAAAATAAACTTATTAAATAAAATATAAAACAGAATAGAAATAGAAATGATAAAATAGCATGATATTCACCTCTACCAGTCCTTCACAGAATGCTAAATATATTTTTCTCCCATCACCAAAAACACTTGGTCACATTGAATTCGAGGTTTTCATTGATTCCACACAGTTGGTGTGAGGGGAAATTTTAATGTGAGAATGGGGATGTGGCTCGGAGTGTAATTCATGTGAACATCCTCAGTGAGACAAAACGTCTGCATCAACAGCCACAGATTTTCTGAAACAAATACCCTGATGATTATGTAATAACGAAGATGACTGGACCATTGGACACCGCATGCCTATCGAGGACTAATAACCGTGTCCTAACCACGCATGACGAGGCCAGATTCCAGCACAGGGCAATTTGTCTGCTCAAACAAAACCTTAAAAATGGGCCGTGACGCAAGATCAATCAATCACAAAACACAGCCAATTCGTTTTCTCCATTTGGGTCTTTCATGCTCATAACACACTGCAGCTCAAAGAAACTTGCAAACTTTTTTAAGACCATTCTGGTCACATAGTCTGAGGACCCCCAAAGATTTAAAGCAGGGAAGCCAAACACAGACATGCAAAGTCTAGCTCCAGGTCCAATTAAACACACCTGAACCAGCTAATTACCTGAAAACTCAAAGTAGGTGTGTTGAAGCTAAATTTTGCAGGACTGTGAGTTTGAGAGCCCTGATACAGTGGTACTACATTTATGAGGCACTAAAGTCACCAGGTGTTTATAAAAAATGATCTGGTTTTACAGCTTAACATTAGACAAGAATCACTCAAACAAACACGCATCAATATCACGGAGGCCTTTTTCACATGACCATGGGAGCTCATATCATCGATGCATGGGCTCATTTGGGTCCAGTATACATTTGCTACCACAGACATTGACGTAGAACGTGTGCTTCAAACATGCAAAAATTAGTCTGCAAATTTTTCCACAAACAAAACATCAGGTTACCACAGATTGTTGTCATGCCTATTAAGCCTGACCCAAAAAGAATAGAACAGGTGTTCGAAATAGGTCTTGAGCAAATATTTTCCACATATTTCAGGTGACCAAAAACTTTTCATTTCTGTTGTACAATGGTGCTTTGAATATCACTTTTGCATTGCTGCATTTGATCAATATTTATTTAATATATCAATCTCAATGTCGAGACTTCTATTTATAACGATGACAAGTAACTAATTAACAGGGGTGTAATGGTTCACAAATATCACGGTTCGGTTCGATACGACACATTGGTGTCACGGTTCGGTATGTTTTCGAAAAAAAAATCCTTGTTTTTTTCCACATTTTTATTTATTAAAACTAACACTAAAATTAAACTAAAACTTTTTTTTTCTCCGTTTCAATCATTTATTTATTTTTTTTGTTGCTTAAGTTCAGTTCAGAAAGATATGTCCAAAGAGAAAGTGTTTCCAAATTTTCTTCAGACAGCACAGATCCTGTCTTCAACACATGGGCCGATCTTGTGCTTTAGCTAAAGAAGGTTCCAATCTTTCTGTTCTTTGTTAGGAGTGCTAGGAGTATGGGCGCTGACGCAGAGGTTGTCCGTGACTTCAGCAGTTCTCCGAGAGTCTTTTTCTTTGCTGCAGGTGGCACCACCGCTTGCTCTTCGTCTCCAACCACTGACGCACTGTCAATGCAGGTGATGAATTGTAAAACAATAAGGCCACAGCCTCATGAAGAAGAAGAAAAAAAAATTAACCCTGTCTCTGCGGTTACCGCGGTTGCTTTCCTTCCTCTGCGGTTGGCTTGTCAATAGCGCGGTATTACAATATTGCGGTTATCGCGACAGCCCTACTCAATAACATTTTATTATAACCCACATTGAAATCCGCGGCTATAAATGTACCGATCACGGTTACTGATTGATTGTTTTGCCCTGTTCGAATCTGTTGGAAATGCCTACCTGAATGCCGCGGGGATAGTTTGTAATGTGCATGTTTCTAGTTTTCGTCTTTTTGGGGGTGGGAGGGGCAGTCAGCACGTTGCCATGTTGAGCATAGCATAGCATAGCATTTTTCCGAAATATAAGAGTATTAGTCTGAATCGTTCGGTTTGTAATGCCTGAACAGAACGGTTCAATACCAATATGCGTATCATTACACCCCTACTAATTAAATTATGTTTCAATATTAAACTAAACAGAATATAAATATTATAGTACTACTTGCAAGTTCTTCATGAAGTCCTGTTAACCATTTAAAGCAAAGTGAGTGCATTTAGCACTAGTCTGGGCATCAGTGCAATACTGGGATTCAGCCAACATCACACAATAGAGGACATATGATAATCAAGTACCCGCAGCAGCATAGTTTGAAATAACCTAAGGCTTGTCGACTGAGCCAAGTCTTTTAAACATGGACAGAAAAACAGCATTTGACTGCCTCAATGAAACAACCTTTTTAACCAACCCACTGGGCAGAGATAGTGATGTGTGGGCTAGATCAGCAATGCGATAACACGACCACTGAGTTAAATGAGATCAGCTATAGAGTTGAGCCAAGTTTTGAATACCTCTGTACTGAGATAAAGTAAAAAAAAGATTGGGCTTAAGATTATTTATAGAACGCTGCAAGCCATTTCTCATCTTAGACTACAAATTGCAAAATACCTCTTGACTTGATATTCACTGAGTTTTTACTGTGAGCAATGTATCTGTTAAACAAATACATAAAAACAAATTTATTATGTCAAGAGCTTTTTTTAATGACCTGTTGAATATCTCAGTTTTGCATAGATATATTATTTTCCATTTTATGAACTTGAATAGCAAACAATAAAAATAAATAAATGCTACAGTACACCATAATAATAATAATAATAATAATAATAATAATAATAGTAGTAGTAGTAGTAGTAGTAATGGGTGTTTTGCACATCTTGTTTGGATTTCATCATGTTTTAAGCTTAAGCAGCAAACATTTCCATAACATCTCACTTGGGAATGAATTTGCCTGCTGAAAACATGCTCTAATGCTGTCAAAAAGTTAATTGTTTTTTTTTTTTTAAACCTAGAGATGGGGTTCTAAGCTCCCATCCTCAGGATACACATATTTTGTATCCACCTTTTTTCCCAATCCCATCCAGCTAATTTTAGATACAAATCAGTTCATTTTGCTGCTTGATATAAAAATGGGTGTGTCTAATGCTTTAATTATGAACACACTGGCTTGTAGTGCTAACAGTTTTACTATTACTGCACATTTCTATTCTCCTCGTTATTTACCTAGAGCAAATAACGAACCAGAAGCCTCATCCATAGGCTTACTTCCTCGTTGAAGAAAAAGGTGGATATCTCCCTTATTTAACACACCTGGATTCAAATCATCAGGTACCTAACAGAGATCCATGAACTGAACCTAGTGTCCGATAAGAGAAAGATACAAAATGTGCCGAGCAGTTGAGGACCACTGGCCACTAAAGGAAGGTCTATGGTAAAAGTCAAGCAAGCCACATGTTCTGAGACTCTAACACAGGGTATTGGGAAAAAGATGCTCTCCAGGCAATTTATGATTACGGATATGAGAGCCAGTAGGCGTATTCAAGATCTGCATATAAATAGCATGACAATGTGTTTTTGTCAGCCTAGATCTGTTTGGATGTTCTTGGTTATGCCTTGCCCTTATATGAAATGAATACTTCCTCACATCATAACCCATCATTTCAGTCCTCTCAACAGGCAGTCACCATGCAAGAAATACTGATTTGAGTGACAAAGGTGGGCTTTTATTTCCTCTCTGTAACTAGGCAACAGCAGCATATAGAAAGTTCTAAGTTATGTTCTCAAAAAAGTTATTACTAACCAAAAACACATGCAACCAATTGCGTAATTCAACAACATAAACCTCAAGGTCACTTCCTTCCTGTTTTGATGACAACCACAGACTGTAGGGCCTTTTCTGGTTAAAACAAAACCCACCAAATGCTATGTAATAGCTTCAGAGATATATTTATCGTCAAGCTACTCTTAAAGAAACACAGATCCTTACCAAGTGGCAGAAGAAATCAACAGGCTTGACCAGCTGACCAGGCTGCTTTCTTCAGCTGCCGTCCAGGGAACTCTTTACCTGAAAGACAACAGAAGAAATTTCGTTAGCAATGGAATTTCTTTTATGCAAGATTTTGCAACTGGGGTTTGAAAACTGGAAATGAGAGCAGAAAAAGACCAAACTGTTTATTGAAATGAAGGGTTAATGATGAATAAAAAAAAAAAAAGGTTGGTGTCTTCTGGGTGGGTACTCTTGTTTCTAAGCAACAGAAACCTTGACTCATCCCCTCATTGTTCTTATGTTGTTCAACAGCTACAAAAAATAAAACAGAACCTAGGGCTCTGGCTGCTTTTGTATGTACATCTGCCGTCAAACTTTCATCAGCCCTTTGATGTTTACTGAACCTAGCTAAATAAACACCTCAAACACATGTACTACGAAACACAATTTATTACAGAATTAGTGTACTCAAATTAAATATGCTGAAAATCCTCAAGCTGTAGAGGTTTCTTCATATTAAAAGGGACAGTTCACCCCAAAATGAAATAATTTAACTCAACCTCATGTCCTTTCAAGCCTGCATTGAACATAAAAGAATGCTGGTGATCAAACATTTGATGGTCCCCATAGTATTTCTTTCACAACAACATGGCTCTATAGAATCCTTCAAAATATCTTCTTTGGTGTAAACTAATATTTTTAGAAAATTTGTATTTTTGGGTGAACTATTCCTTATTACATTTTTGAAAAAATTCATCATACCAATGGATCCTCTGCAGTGAATGGGTGCCGTCAGAATAAGAAGTTCAAACAGCTAGAAGCATTACAATAATTCACAAGTAGGCTTAATCTTGTGAAATGAAAGCTGGGTGTTTGTAATAAGCCAAATCTATAATTAAGACATTTTAAACTGTTCTGACTAAAATAGGGGTCCTCTATCCATACCATTGCTTTCTCAAGTGAAAAACTTGTCTTGTTTGAATTAAGAGAGAAATATGCAAAAATCAAGCAATTTTACAAGCAAAAAAAGCTTTAAACAAAAATGTGGGTGGCTTTTAAGCAACCTGATCTCACAGAATTGCGTGAAATAACCACAAACTCTTAATGCATAATTCTGTGTTAGTGTCACGCAATCATCACAAATTCTGTGATGGGCTCACATAAAAGATTGCAGTGTAATTCTGGGACAGGTATCAGCCGTGATCCACGCACAGATTTGGATTCAAATATTAGGTAATGATATTGCCATTATTGCATATGTATTGGGGTGTGATTTTTCACAGTAAATGGTCACAACAGTTTTATTTATATTCATTTATTTATATGAGCACGTAACCCAACACCTGCCCCTAAACCTACCATCTGTTAATAAAACACAAGATAAACCAGCAGTTACAACTACCAACATTATTTATTAAAAAATATTAATATACAAATTATTCTGAGGCAAAAGGATTGATCACCATCGCTGTCCGCAGTGACTCATCTGTGTTGCAGGCTGCTGCTTTGCACAAATTAAAAAAATGCTGCCTGGAGAATCCTTACATCAGCCTTGGTTGTAAAATTCTATTGGCTCTCGCGTGTCTCGTGACCAATCGCGTCGTGCTGTAGTGAGATGTTATTGGCTCTTTTGTGTCTGCTCATTCTACAGGACGAGAGTGTGTTTTGAATAAGAGGCAACACGTTAACAGAGCGGGATAATTTCAGCAATTAAAACCTTGTATTTTACTCTCTTCTTCGCATAAAAGACATTGTATGGCTTCAGAAGGACTTGAAATACAACAACTTGTTAGTAATGTTTTTTTTCTACTGCTTATGGTCAGTTTTTGCAATAAATACCTGTGACTGCGCTTATTTTGTCTGTGTGTGTTTATATGGTTCAGATGTTGGTAGGTTTAGGGTAAAGGCGGTGCTAGGTGCTACAATAAAAGTATAAATTTAATATCAAATGAATTTAGTAATCCGTGAGTGGATCACGGCTGATGCCTGTCACACAATTACATTTTAAACTTTTACGTGGTACAACACGGAATTATGCAATAACAGTTTGTGGTTATTTCACACAATTCTGTGAGATCAGGTTGCTTTTAAGGTTAGAGGGCAACAGGGGATGGACTGAGTGATGTAATATTATTGATTATGGACTGGTATTTTATCCAGAGGTTACAGATTAAAGTTAAAAAGCCTTAATACATTTATTAGAAACACTACCTTCACATGACACAACCCATTATGGATTTTTGTAAATGCGGTGCGGCGTAATAGCTCTCTCTGGAAATATCCTGCAAAGTTTTTACTCTGAAAGTGCACCATTTATAAAGTACACCAATCATCACAGATTAATGTCACACAAAGGAGATGTTAGACAAAATTGAGCAAATTGTTTGGAAGTCATTGAGCAAGTGGGGTATAAAAATATATGCATTATAAGACAAGACCTCGCACGCATGTCAACCTGTTGACAAAAACCAAAATATATACCTTTGATTACAAAAAATAGGGCCAGTTTAATTTATGGACTGAAGCCGTGTGGATTATTGAGATCAGCAGTTTGAGTTTTCATTCTTATTGCACCCTATTACTACAGACGGACCACTGGTGAGCAAATTATGTAATTTCTCCAAATCCATTCCAAAAAAACAACCCCCCTCATCTACATCTTGGATGGCCTGAAGGCGAGTAATTTTTTAGCATATTTTTTCATCCATTAAGACTGATTTGACATTAAAATAGAAATACTGCTGTCATTTTTTGTGAGACAAGCATTTACATGTCATTGACCATAACCGGCATTGTCATGCTTTTCTGTCTATAAGGTGAAGCTTCCTGTCTGTGAGGTTACCACACCTCCAGAACATATTATGCATTATTCTAAGTGGCTCTTCTTCACACAAAGTGACAGCAGGATGGTCAGCCAGCTTGGATCCTTTATGCCAACTCTCTCTCTTTCATTGCAAATTATATGCATTAGTAGAATTGGCCAAAAGATAGCACAGACGTGTGCGTGTGTGTTTGTTGGGGGGGGGGGCATCTGGCATGGGAACACACGGTTGTGAGTGTTATCTCTTGGCTTGCATCAGTGGCTCTAATTTCCATCTGGTCTGCATTAGTGGGAAAATGAAGGAGGAGGCAGTTCTGGGCTCCTCAACCGCAGTCATGAAAGCACACAGACCAAAGAACTTCATCTTTTTTAAGAACTCTAATGGGCATGGATGAACTCTTCAAACACTGGTAGAAAAAATGGCATGTGCATTAAATCCAAGACAACATGCATGCCGGTTACACTGTGAATCAATCTAACAGGTGTCACATACACCACCTCCTAGGCTTTTTAATAATCAAAACTGCTTTAAGCATGAAGCATCCTTGGGAATATCAAACAAAGACAAAACACTGGCTCTTTTAGTTCCTCGCCAAGATATTTGAAGGTGCTTAAATGCTATTTCAGTGCCAAAACATCACACGTACTGAATGAAGGGTGGCACTGTATAGCATGACATCCCTCTGAGATTTACCCACAACACTGGAGAAAATCCAGAAAAACTTCACTCGTAAATGCATCAACATCTACAACAGACATTTAATAAGCAAACTTCAGCAGACTATTAAAAAGGAAAGTTCACATGAGTTTTGAGTTCACGCGAGGCAGTAAAGATAACAGTCGTCATCATAACACTCAAGATGATCTGTTCCTGTTAGTAGCTAACGGTAATAAGTTATTTGACAAACTCATTTTTCTACAAGAGCCAGTCCAAATGTGTATGTCAGGAGCTGGAAGAGCAGTTTAAATGAGAATAACGAGTTCACATCAGGTCTAACGTTCAGAAGACATACATTTTACAATCTGAGGTTCAAAAAGACTTCCTACTCTCAAGCTAACTGGCTAAAACACGCTTTATGTTAGCATAAAACTGTGTGAAGAAACACACGACGGTATCGGCTGTTAATGCGAAGGCACTTTGTTGTTTGTCATCCTCTTAAGATGGCATTGCGCTGTTTATCTCAGACAAGAAACGACACAGTCGTGACTTAAACACAAACAGAGCTCGAGGAAAGAACGACAAACAGCGGCAAACTTGAAGAAAAGTTGAGGAAATCTATACTCACGTTAACAAAACTTTCTGTAGACGACTGGAAGAAGAAGCCAAGAAACAAAACTAGCTGTAGGGCCCTAAGCAGCGGCAGAAGAACGACACGAGAACTGTGGAGAAATCAAACCGAAAACGGTCTCTCACTGCCCTCGCGCCGTTTGGGGAATGTGGCACGAGAAATGTTTGGTGACGTCATCGGCGCGGCACGCCTTCCCCTCGGCTGCAGCTCTGGAGTCATTAAAGCCTGCGGATAGTATCCGTATCATTAATCAGAGGTACTTTATTGTGTATTTCAGAGAATATTTTTGCATCTTCGCTCATGGGTTGCTCTCAAATGCGTTTTTAGATTTCTGTAACAAGTCTTCACATTAGTCATGACTTCATTGGCTAGTATTTAAAACGACAGCAAAGATTAAATTTGCAGTTTGTAAGAAGAAGTCGTTTGATCTCACGTTATGCATGTGCTGTATTTAATCTACAAATCTAATATACGCAATCTACCCAGTGTAGCAAGAGTCATACGTGAAATGTTGAGAAATCTACGCATTTACTGACATCTAGTGGTGTTACAGTAAGAACAGCACCTCCAATGGTCTCTCATGACGACAAAAATATAATTGAAAGGCTAAATGTATATTATTATTTATTTTTTAAATGTATACTTGTATTTACTGACTTTTAGTGGTGTAACAGTAACAACAAGGAACAGCACCTCCATGTATTAAGCAATTTATCTCATAACGAGTAAAAAATGTAAGTAATCGAGTAATCCAAAATTTTGGAAAGGCAAAATGTATTTTTTTAATTTATTATTGTATTTAGATTATAATAAGATACCCAGTACGTACTGTATGTTTGACGCGCATGCGCAGTATTGGATTTTAATGCGCATTCGCAAAGTGGGGCTGTCATTTATTGAATTTTATTCTGCTCCACAAATTTCTGTGATTCAGCCAGAACCACTTAACTCTACACCAGATTTCATGGATGTGTATTTACACTTACAACTGTGCTTAATTTTTTTTTATTATTATTATTGAAATGCATTTATTTAGTTCCATAGTACTCTGTAGTTAGAGCTCTTTATGTAGTAAGTATCAGGTAAATTTACAGCTCACTCTCAGAAAAAAAGTACAAAGCTGTCAGCTGAAAGAAACAGTGTTGTACCATTTTATCTAAACTTTAGAAATCTAAACATCGTCTTTCTGATCCGTTTCAACATGCTAGAAATGTGTTGTCCTCTTTTCAACAGTAGATGGCGCTATAACTCTAATCCAACAACTGAAATCTGTAGCAGTCTTCTGTGTTTTTCTATGTGCACTTAACCAGAATGGCAAAATATCTCATTTTAAACCCTTGTGCCACATCACATACTTTCTTTTTTTCTTTAGACTAGATTTATTTAAATAATATGATAATAGATATCAGTGTCAAGAGAAGATAAATAATAAAAAATGTACAAGCTACCACACGAAGATCTGAAATGCATGTGGACTTCAGGGTAATAAACTCTTAGATTTGCCTTTTGAAGATGGACTTATTTAAAGTATACGCGAAACTTAGATTAGAGAATGATTAACCTTAACAAACAAATGTTTCATGAGTTATTTTTATAAACACACACACCACTCTTGTGCCACTTAGAAATGACATGCAGAGACATGAGACACATATTGGCAGTGACACTGCTGATAATGGATGAACACACAGAAGCACACATTATCGTTGTTGTATATGATCCCACCTCCTATTTCTGCATGGCTGCCAGGCCCGAGGCTGATGCCAGGCGCTGATAGCTGGCAGACTGTCAGTAATTTGTGTTAATTGTGGGAAGTTTCCATTGCTGGCGACCAGTCAGCTGGCACCACTACAGCCTGGTTTCCATGTGGCCCAGGAGCTCATTCATGCTTTCTGCCTGTCTGCTTTCACTGCTGATCAATGATCGGTGGCTGACAATAAAATATCATGCTCTTGCATTTTTGGGGCATTAAAAACAATGCTTAAAACAGTCTCAGATCAACAGCTTTAGTCACAGTTTGTCTGGAATCCAGATTAATTACTAAAGGAGCAATCTGCTCTATTTAAAATCGTCAAAATGTATCCGTCTTTTTAACTTTCGCCATGTAATCAAAAGCTAATATTATTTAAGGTATTAAAATAATTGGATGTCAGATGCTGTGAGGAATTAACACAATAGGTAACACTTCTGAAGGGAAAATATATTTCCTTATTGTAACAACTGATATACTGAATTATTTAATGTAAATTGAAAACACAGCTTTATGTTAGTATATTATTGTAAATAATACAAAAGGAAATTGTTGTTTTCAAAAATATATTTGCCTTATGTGTCATAATAATGTATGTAATTTGATATTAAATAATACACTTCATAATATTTAGGTGTAGATTAATGTGTGTATATATATAATACAATGCGTAAAAATGCGATTTGGTCTTCATTGTTTTATATATATATATGTCATCATCTGTATGTATCAAATTTAA
>JAUMHI010000058.1:5490011-5508897 GCA_032359435.1 Enteromius unitaeniatus | reverse complement strand
ATATAAATTAATTGAAATATTGCATAATATTTTGCCGTATGTCTAGAATATTTCAGAAGGGGAATAGAAGTGATACTATTAAAAGATGAATAAAATTTCAAAGGAAAAATGTTAGTCAGAGTTGTATTAATGAAATATAAGCTCATTAATTTCTCTTACAAGTGATTCATCTTTTACCGGTAGGTATTTATCATTTTTTAACTAACCACTATTAAGTAATTACACTAATTAAACTAATTAAGACCTATAATGAAGAGCTGAGAGTCACGTGAACATTTTTGTCTCTCATCCCAGACTAAACACACTGCAGACTCATCATAGATGCCGAGACAGAAATGTTGTCTGTTGGCTCTTGAACAAAAGAAGTACATTGTAAGTAAATTTTATGAAGAATATCAGACAATTGCACAAATGATGGGCACTGTGGAAATCTCTACAAACAATAAGAGAAAAATGCACATAAATGAATTCCAGAAAAAAAGTGTTGTAATTATTGAAGTTGTATTGTGGCATGTGAAATTGCTAATTATGTCAACAATGTTGCCATAAAATTGTTATCTTGGCAAAAGATTTGCGCTTGCTTCTTAACCATTCAGCGTTTTCCTTTTTTCGCCCGTTTTTCAATGAATTAATTAGGCGATCACTGTAATTACTGTTTATATTGTTGTTAATGAGCCCAAAGGCAAGCGAGCAGTACTCATCCAAATTACACTCACTAGGCACAGAGCCAAGGAAGAGTCCAAAAGAGAGCAGGGGGAGAATAACATGCTAAATGCTCCCCATATCTGCCTAATCATCAGCCAGCCTTTTAGTCTACAGAAACTGCTAACTCATGAACTAATGCACATTATTTAAAGTTAATCTTGTTGAAAAGATGCAATGGAGACCGGAAGGCCAAAAGTTATTTTAGATCGGATATTGCAGCTTTCATTTTGCAAGTGTTTGCTGTAGCCGAAAAATGATCACATTTCTTTAAAGGGGTCATACGGTGGTACATGCTCTTTTATAAGCGGTTTGGACTGAAATGTGTGTTGGGAGTGTGTGAACACAGCCACACTACAATGATAGAGATCCACCAGTAGTTTTCTTTTAATTAAATAAAAATAAGTTGCCCCTTCTGAAATCAAGCAATCCTCAAATGCATGACGGTGTGGCGTCACACGACAGAGGCCACTCCCACAATAGTTGATTGACAGCAGCGTGTCACACAGACTGAACTGGTGTCTTACCTCAGACCCGCCCTGAGTGAGGCGTCATCAGTCCGAGACACAGAGACAAGCAAGACTCCTAAGAGTTTGAGGTGTTTTGTTGTTAAATGTATTAATAAACTTAGCAGTAGTCATTTACCCCCCACATCTGAGTGACTGAAGACGCTGAGGATTAACATGACGTTTGGTTCTGAAGGGAAACGCGCCCTACATCAACCGAAATGCGTTTATGTTTGCGCAAATTATTCATGATTCAGCCTCACCTACAGAAGCAGGGAGTATAATGTCTTTTTTGAATCTTTGCAAATCACCTTTCCTAATAATGTGCTAATAAGCAAGTTTCACTATGAATAACGGCTAAAAAAAGATCCTCTGAGAGCACCTCGGAAAAGAGGGAAGGGGTCAGCGGAGCTTGTGAATGTTTAAATGGGAAGTACACAGAACGGAGTGATTTCCAAAGAGCTGTTTTTGACAGCTTTTTTTTTACACTATCTTTGAGAAATTTTAAAGCAATCTATATTACAAACTTTCCATTAAGATCCTAAAGAATCATATTAGCTTGTGGAAAATTGCCTTTGTATGATACTTTGTATTAATACTGCGCTGAACAAGTTACTAAAATGAGGATACTTTAATTTTGAAATTAACCTGTTCAAAATCCCATAAGCATTTCTTATGGTGTGTGGCTTCAATGATGATGATGATTATTTGTATATTTTGTGATAATAGTGCATCAATTGAGTAGCGAATCAATTGACTTTTCTTTAAAAACGTATCCTAGTTCTGCGCATTCTTTGATTTTTCCACATCGTCTGCAGATTTGAGCTGATCCCAACTGTGTCTCTATGATGTTCACAATTCACAAAACTGAGGGACTCAAAAAAGGTAGTTTTCAACTTTCTCCCATCTCCCGACTGCATCTCCGGAGCTCAGCCACAGTGATCATTGGGTTCTTCTTTACCTCTCTCACCGAGGCTCTTCTCTCCCCTGATAGCTCAGTTTGGCCGGACAGCCAGCTCTAAGAAGGGTTCTGGTCATCCCAAACGTCTTCCATTTAAGGATTATGGAGGCCACTGTGCTCTTAGGAACCTTAAGTGAATTGTTTTTGTAACCTTGGCCAGATCTGTGCCTTGCCACAATTCTGTCTCTGAGCTCTTGAACTCTGGTATGCATTGTGAGCTGTAAGGTCTTATATAGACAGGTGTGTGGCTTCCTAATCAAGTCCAATCAGTATAATCAAACACAGCTGGACTCAAATGAAGGTGTAGAACCATCTCAAGGATGATCAGAAGAAATGGACAGCACCTGAGTTAAATATATAAGTGTCACAGCAAAGGGTCTGAATACTTAGGGCCATGTGATATTTCATTTTTTTCAGTGATGTTTTCAGATTTTCTTTTTTAATAAATCTGCAAAAATGTCAACAATTCTGTGTTTTTCTGTCAATATGGGGTGATGTGTGTACATTAATGAGGATAATATATTAGCAAATGGCTGCAATATAATGAAGAGTGAAAAATTTAAGGGGGTCTGAAAATTCCAGGCCAGTACTAAATTTTTAAGTATGATATATTTTATCCTTTATATTTGCAATAATTCTGCAAGGGTTTATAAACTGTATTTAAAAAAAACAAATAAGCTAATTTGTGATAATAATTTGACCTTCTTTTTTATGTTTATTTATTAGTTAAATTATTAATGACTAATAATTATTAATTATTAATAACTATTAATGACATACAAGTTTTGATATGAATCAAATGCATATGAAAAACTACATGTATGCAATTTTTAAAATGGTATTCTGGCATTGTTCATAGTAGCTATAGTCAATGCTCTTGCACCTCAGTGTATAGGTGTTCTGCTCCATTTATTGCAGCAGTAATGAATTTATTCCATGCTCTCCACTCTGTGTAACACTCTGCGACACCTCTGTGATTGCTGCAGTTCTACATCTATTGTACTTCCTGTGTCGGAATGGTTTTTTTTTTTTCCACAGGAGTCTGCTCTCACTGCTCACACTTCCTGGCTTTCTTTCATTCATCTATTAGTTCTCTCTTTTAAAGGTCAGGGGTGCCTTTTATGCTATTGAGTAACGGATAGAAGTGAGACAAACTGTCAGGCTTGGTATTATTGCTCCAAATAACACCAGCATGACTAAAGGCTGATAGAAGCATTAGAAGCGCTACACACACATAAGGAACACAGACACATGTGCGTGCACACACACATACGCACAAATGATCTCCAGTCTCCCTGGCAACCATTTAGCCCTTTCTGGTCAGGTGAAACAGAGAACTGACCTCCCACACAAGAGACAATGGAAGCATTTAAGATTTTTGCTGATGGATTTGAACCTTGAAGAGATCAGGGGCACAAAAGTGCTCTACAATGTGATGCTGCCGAAGATGAGATGAGACTCCACAGGATGGGAAAAGGGACGTAAACCGGAGATGGGGGAAATATAGGGCTAAATTAGAATTTTATTGAAACAATTGCACCAAGTACCTTTGCAAAAATGTCTTTTGACAGATGTAGTTAGCTATTTAATCAAGGACGGTCCATGTATTTGGGTTCAGAGACGCACACACATTTGCAATGTCGCACACGCAAGCACACTTCCATTCACACACACAGCAAGTGACATGCGAGCTGTCAGCTCTTTAATTAACAGCCATTTCCTGTACCTTCTCTCCATGTGGCACTTTGACCCAATCAGTGTTGCAAAGGGAACATTGCAAGTACAAGAGCAGGAAAACGTGCGCGAGAGAAAAAAAAGGCTTTAATAAAAATGCACGCTCAGGAAGGAGGTAGAAGAGAAAGCAATGCACGCTAATGTAGATGTTCTATTTCGCTCGAATGAAAAATTGAATTTAATTATTTTAATATGAAATATTAATAACTACCTCACGTTCGCTCGCAGACATTTATCTAAATAGAGCATCTAATTAATGTGTCTGGCGCCCTTATTATTCTTCGAGGGGGTTTGAAGCAGAGAGGAGAAGCATGGAAGGTCATTTTTAACCGGGGCTCATGGGAAATGGAGAAGGGTTATGACGGCGGTGGGCATGGCTGCCAGCTTGTCCTAACCTGTTGAAAATGAACAATTTTCTGCAACGTAATTTCATGAATGCTGCACAAAATTTAATGTCTATTGTTAAATGTTCCACACAGAACATTTTCTCTATTTAACTGATTGCACAGAGAAGAGATGTGTGTGTGGGCAGTGACACTTGTTTTGACATTTGCCATTCTGCTAAAGAGATTTGATTATGTAAAGAGTAAAAATATTTTTAGAGTGATGGGTAAAAATAATTATAGTGGAATTTCAATTTATGCAGAATGTCATTTTGTCATTAGCAAAAAAGAAAAACAAAATTGCTTATTGAATCATATTTAAGCTTACTATATAACTAACTTGGGAATATTAAGAGCATAGATGCCTACATAAATATCAATACTAATACACTTTTAATAATACAATTATAAATTCATAGCCTTGTATATAATAAATATCAAATGTTAGATTAAGGGTCAATGGTAAATAAGTGTCCACGATAAAAAAAAAGAAAAACCCACACACTCTTCTATTCATGTTAATATGATTTTCAAAATATTCATTATACCAGTTTAAATTTAATTGCTGTAGAAATGTCATGTATATTCATCACTTATTATTTTTCTTTTTTTTCTACTGTTTTTTTTTATTATTTAACACACACTTTGAATACTTTTGAATGTCCATAATAAATTTATGTCCAGACTGTGTAAATATATTTTTCAAGATATTATAATGATCATGATTATTGTTTATAAATAGCATCTACTTGTTTATTCCACCAAATTCATTTTTCAAATATTAGTATACAAATATTCATAATGATAACAATACAAATATTATTATCAATTAATATTTTAATTTTACATTTAAACAAAGATAAAAGATAATTACTTACTAGGGTTTTCCTTTAAAAATGTTTTTTTTTTATACATATAAAGACTTAATTTACAGACTTTTGTATCCCCTTGACGTTTATTACTTAATACACACACACCCACACACACACACATATGGATATTTTTGAGAGGCATAAAATCCTAAAATAATATATATACATATATAAATATATTTAATTTTAGTTTTTTTAGGAGGAGAACAAAGAATTTTTGCTGGGGTCTGAACTCTGTCCCCATGACTGCGTAAAGCTAAAATAACGAGGCCTTCAATTAGCAGTGGCCAATCAATGTGGTAATTGCAGTCAGAGGCTGATGTAGAGTGAGGGATTGCTGCTAGCTGCAGTCCCGTATCGATTTACTTAAAGCAATTAGACGCCTTCCCTCCACCATGGAGCTTTAGTCCCTCACCATCTGCTCCAAACACACAGCGCACAGGCTCGGTAAATATGCTACAGGAAATAAGGATATGAGGATCAGTGATTTTTTATTTTTTCATTTTCTCCGCAACACAGTTATGTGAATAAAGATAAATGCAAACACTACACAAAGGACTTAACACACACACAGAGACAAAGTAATAGGCTACGTATATGTGAGTGAGAATGACACAGACAATGCAAATACACTCTTTGATGAACATTCATGGACTGCAGTTGCGAAATAATATAGAGTTTGTTTTTTCTATATGCAGGTTTCCATCATGCTGCAGAAAATTAGAAGAGAAGACTGTGCCCTCACCTCTTTATACAGTTCTGAATACATCCATTTAGAGTTTATCTGTAATGGTGGTAATAGAGAAATGTAATATACGGTAGAGTCTACACAGCTCCCTCTGCTTTCCATCAGCGCCGCCATACAAGACTATACAACCCGCTGCTGAGTGCATAATAGATGCTAGCTAATATTGATTTTGAAAGCTTTTTCTCTTTCCAAGATGTCCTTTCAGTTCGCCCACAGCTAATCTTCAGGTTTCTTCTAATGCATTTGCCTGCAGCCATGAAAGAGCCACTTGAGTGGGCTGCAATGACAATCCAGCGGTCACTCGGCACATCCGCTATTCTGTGCTTTTGACTGGGAGAAGCTAAATGGTGCTCTAATTGTGATGACCTTCATTGCAGAGAGAACTCTGTAATTGGAAAAACAGCCCAGGAGCGAGTCCATCTTCGGGAGAGCCTTGGAGATACTGTGAGGGCAGCAGAGAAAGAGAGAGATGCAGAGATAGAGAGACAATAAGGGACAAGTGAAAGAAGGCTGTAGATATTAATAAGCAGATTCACTGATGCATTGTAAACAGAGCGAGAATTTATGAGGAGATGTGCGTCGCTGAAGAGATAGCGTGAGAAATGAAAGATGTACTCAGAACCCCGTGCCTGCCGGTTTCCCAGAGTTCACTTCACCCTGCGGCTGATTATGTCAACGCATGTCAAGATCTGGCAGTGCTCATTTGGATGGCAGTTGTCACTAAGACGGATGTCCATTAGCGAGACCACCACTCCGCTAGACTGAACAAACACAGACGCAGCTCAGCTTGAGCTCTGCCATTGTCAGGCATTTTCATGTGCTATTCTATGAGTTATAGAATTTGAGAAAGGATGATTCTAGATTCTCTGTTATATGAGAAAGGCGATACATCATAGTAATATACAGTCTGCAGGTCATTTTTGGGAAATGAAATCTAATAAATAAATAAAAAATGGACATATAGACAGGACGTAGATGAGTTGAAATGATTTCAAAACTATGTATTATCTTAAAGTTTTTATATAAATATTTAATACTGTGTACATACGTTATATGTGCATACTAAGTGTAATGACAGATAACGTCTAGGTTACAAACGTAACCCACGTTCCCTGAAGGAGGGAACGGAGACTTTACATATGGGAACTCGCCAGAGAGACCAATTGCCTTTGAGCTTCAAATAAAAGGCCAATGAATATTGGCGTCCACTGATTGCATTCAGGTGCGCCTCATCACTACGTGAGTATAGAGGACATGAATGCAGTGCACAAGCAGCTTTTCGCTGAGGAACCGAGTTGGCGTCAACACGACCTCAGAGTTCTGGCACGAAAGTGTAACGTCTCCTTTCCCTCCTTCAGGAACGTGGGTTACGTTCATAACCTAGACCCTAGAAGCCGCGTAACACGGAGACCCCCCGCCGACAGGCGAGCTATTTTTTCAACTTTGCCAGCAGAGGAGTCTGCACATAACCTTCCCAACACCTTGGGGGCCAGTAAGGGGGCCCCACAGCGCTGCCAGTTGTACTGAAGCAGGTGGCTGGGGGAGCGGAGCACATGAAGTCTGCAGGGCTTTTACACCGGATGGAACATTCTGTACAGACACCTGGAGGTCCCCCAGGCAGCTCGGCGTGGCAGTTGAAAAACTATTACGGTTTTAACAAGCTGCTGTGGGAAGGACGCAAGGGGAGTCGTCTGGTGAGTGAGAGGCAGGACCTCAACGTAGCCATGGGCATCTCCATCACAATGAACGCATGACCCATCCGCGAAAGTCTCTGTGTGTTCTCGACCCAGACACGTGAGGCAACTCTGTGCACTCAATACGTCAATAACGAAAGCCGTGGGGATCTCCAGCTCAGGAACGTCGAAGGCTCTGAAGCGAAAAGCTACTTGTGCACTGCATTCATGTCCTCTATACTCACGTAGTGATGAGGCGCACCTGAATGCAATCAAGTGCACGCCAATATTCATTGGCCTTTTATTTGAAGCTCAAAGGCAATTGGTCTCTCTGGCGAGTTCCCATATGTAACTTCTAAGCGATTCGATTGAAAGGGTAAATAAATTAAAGTACTAAATGTGCACAATTGCACATTTCTTAATATTAAGTCAAACATGTGTTTTATTGTCTCTTTTGATGAGGATTGTATGAGCTGATGGAACGCAAGTGTAAAGTGTACCTGAAGTATACTTGCAATAGTTCTACCTTAGCACAATCAAATATACTAAATTTATCTTTGATTGTACTTCGGCACTACTTTCGCACAATATTAAGTACAAATGAAGCTCCAATTTAAGTATACCAGCTTAGTATACTACAATTACAATTGCAGTTTATTTTATAAGTACATAAATATGAAACCGTATTTCTAGTATACATAGCATGAAATAGCCTGTGTGTATTTCAAATACATTTAAGTATGTTTAGTTTTTACTAGGGTTAGCCAACAAAACATAAACAAATACAATGTAGAGTTGGTCTAGCAACGCTGAAAAATATTTTTACATTTAAATTGATAACTAACTCTGTTATTTGAAGTAAAACATTAACATTAAGTATTTTTGCCATTTAAATCACATGATTCTACATAAATCATTATAATCAGGGGCGTCATAGTTGGGTGAAAAGTGGGACTAAATTACCAGGGCCCCAAGTGGGGGGAGGGCCCCTGAGCTTTTAAGATCACAATAAATGTTGTTAACTAATGTAAATGCTAATATTTTGGTTAAATGCATCAGTTGATTGATGTATTAAATGGTGTCGTAGGTAGTTGTGAACCTCGAGCTTACGGGGCCCGTGGCCACTGCTCGTGCATAGGGCCCAGAATTTGGTGCTACGCCCCTAATTATAATATTAAGGTTTGCTGCCAAAAAACATTTCTTATTCTCAATTGTGCTGCTTAATATTTTTTTATGGATTCTTTGAACCATTTCTTTGTAATATATACATTTTTGAAACATACAGTAGTAAAAGTCTTTACTGTAAATTTTGGTCTTTAATTAATTTGTGGACTTCTAACATTTGAACCGTAGTGGATATAAAGGCTAAATTCACCAATTAAAAAATCAGAATTATATTTTTAAAAAAGCTGTGTAATAAAAGTAAATATGAAATCCTGTGGAGCTGACAATATAGCATAACCTTTTTATTGCTATTTTTTTGTCATATTCATATTCAAAGCAGATCTTTTTGAGTTATTCAGTCAGACATGAGGCAAATTTATGATCTCAGTTTCTTCTCTCTTCATCAGTACTGTAATTAGTTAACACCATCTGAGCCATGTTCATCACAAAGAGATTTACCTTTACCTAAAATCACCTCAAGCTTGTCATATTTGCTTTAAAAAAAAATCCCCCGCAAAAATGCCTCACAAGGCAGTCTCTTTATCCTTTAATGGTTTGAATAAAGCAAGTTTATTAATCTGCGGAGAAAGTGAGGGGCGGAAAAAAGACTAAAAGAAAATGGAACGAAAGCACTTTTGGCTTTCATTTTATTTGGTGGAAAGTAAGAGGGAGAGAGAGGGAGGAAGAAGAGAAAATCAATTACTGGGCACACCTGAATATTATTTCCTGTCCTATCCTTCTCTGCTGCCTCCTATTCTAGAAAAAAAAAAAAAATAGGGAAAAAACTAAATTACTCAGCAAACTTATCGCTTGCCGTAGCAGGGCCGGTATTAAAGAAAACAATCAAGGCTGGTGGGATTAATCTCTGACAGCAGCCTTATCTTTAACTTGCACCTTTGTTATTTTCTGATGAGCTGCTTCTTTCTGTGCTGCCACATTGTGCCATACCTCAGTGCTCCCTTTCATTGGTTCCCCAGGCTGTGGCGAAGGACCTTTTCAGTTTATTAAAAAACCTTTATTTGTGAAGAACAAAGAAGAGACGAAGGCAAACAATAAGGTCAGGCAATCTCTTTTCTGCCAGCTCTCTCTCCTCTCACCTGATATTTGGAGCATTATCAGAGTGCCTGTGCAGCGGAGGCAGTGACAGCAAACAGCCTCCAAAGGGTGATTGACACATATCAACCTCTGGCGAATAACCTTTTCCCTGCTCTTCATATCATAAAGGGCACCACCGTCTCCTTGTGCCACTGCGAGGACATGTCAGTGGCACGTACACAGATATGCAGAAACCAAGGCTAAATAGACATGGCAGGTGGAACGCACTTGCAGTCGTACTCTAATTCCCCAGCAAGTGAGAAAATGAGTCTCAATGATGAGTCGTTCATTTTTTGTTTATGATGAGCTGGTAGATATGAGAGTGGTCTTTGATTTCTACTGACACCTAGTGGTGTGGATGCAGCATTGCCATTGAGAAAACTGAATTGCTTCTGCTGTTGATGTGAATTATTGCTGCTGCTGCTGCAAAGCGTACGGTAATTTGCTACTGTCAATATATTCGCCGAAACAGTGCTACATTTGGTTTGTCTGAGACATACTGCAGCTGCACAAGTAGCATATATATTAAGATATATACAGGTGGAGCTGGGGAAGGAGGAGGGTTTCAGAGTAACACTGAAAGCATGCTGAGAACAGCTCTAGTGAATGATAAACAGCCATATTGAATATAAATCAGTAATCCCATTGGCTGAGTATGCATCATGAACCAACCTATCAGCATGTGCTATTTAGAGTTTCTTGACAGAGCTTGGCATATAAAAATTTGAATGTGTGATTTCTTCCATTTTAGGCAATAATTTTGGTAAAGCTTTATTTCCATAGTCCACATTCTACTAACAGTAAGTAACTTTGCAACTACATGGCAACTAGCAGTCATTAGAGTAAGATGTCTGCTTAATAACATTTAACGCTTTATTTTGTTGGATCCACAGGATACTGACTATAAGAAACTTTGTAAAGTATAAAGTGCAAGTATACAGTATGTCAACTTATTCTACTAACCTTAAACCTACTCAAACAGACTACTCTCTGAGTTGGTAGACATTAAAAAAAAGAAAATAACTAGTTGACATGTAGTTAACTAGTTATTAAAAAGAGAATTAGTTGACATGTAGTTACAAAGTTTTTATAGTTAGTAGGCTGTCAAAAGTGGGCTATCAAAATCTAACCAAGTCTCACCAAGATTTTTGGTGAAGGTATAAATTGGAAGGTATAAATTTCACAGACATTGGACAATGGCAGATGACCACTCTGATTTTTTGAGACTCTAAAAGCCATTTTGATGTTATTATTTGAGAAATGTTCAAAGTTTGGTGGAACTTTTTTGCCTCTAAATAAAGAATTCACTCATGTAGTCAATTTTCATGTAGTCATTTAGTCACCCTCAAGTTTTTTCAAACCTTTATGACCTTCTTATAAAACCTTTATGACCTATCTCCTTAAGAAGATATTCTGAAGAATGTTGGTAACCAAACAGTTAGTCAGTTGCAGTAGCTTTTTTGTAGTCAGTATCAGCTAGTGGTTACCTAGTATGGGAAAACATGGAATTGAAACACTACCTTCAACTGTTTGGTTGCCAACAATCTACAAAATATTTTCTTATATGTTTAACATATTTAGAACTACTTGATATTGGACACATTAAACTGACAGAATTTCATCAACCCTAAATCTTCTTCTTATTTTCAATTCAAATAAATTCAAGTCAAATTTATTTTTGTGGTAAACAACATTGCCCAAAATGCTGTTGATTGAATCTAAATCCGGAACATTCCTTTAATATTTGGCAGAAGCGCTGTTGGTTTGCTGACCTTATGAACATGTTACTCCATATCTTTAGGTAACAGTGCTGTCACAGAGTTCTGCGAAGAGGACCTTACACATTTGGCCACTGCATTATGTCCAGCCACACTCGCGAACATCTTCCCTCTCTCTCTGCGAAATCAAGGCCAACATCTGCAGTGACAAGTGTTCCTGTTCACCTCTTTCCGCTTATCTTTCGTTTTCCAGCGGGTTCTTTCTCTCTCTCTCTCCAGGCCTCTAATCTCCCACCCTCCTCCTTCCCTCCTGTATTCATCAGACTTGGCCTGTCCACCCGATGGCTCTTTTTATCTGACTGAAGAAGGAAGAGCAGATACACAAATAAAATGGGGAAGGTAGAATCTGATGAATGCAGCTCCCTGCAGAGGGCCGCTCTGAGTGTGCTGTCTTCTTCTGGCCCGTAATGGAGGTCCCTGTTGGCGAAGTGATTTTTCCTTTATTATTCATTGCACTCCGAGGCCATTTTTTTCCTCAGAGGGCGTAGATGGAGGAGACAAAGCTAACAGCTCCTGCACCGGGAACATTGCGGTGACTGTGTATTGTTTGATGTTGTTATTGAAGCATGTAGACGGTGCAAACACTTGACACAGTTGTTAAACACGGAGCGCCTAAACGTCTTATAACTCAACATCAAACACTATGCTAATGTTGTGTTGCATTAGCGGCGCGCAGCAGAGGCAGAGCGGAAGAGGGTGGTGAGGCTGTTGAGAGACACGCAAATAAACACAAACGCACACATGCATACAAACAATCTGAGGCTCTGTGCACTCTTGTGGAGTGGAGTTCTGAGAAGTGTTTATAACAATGATAATAGCACATACTCAGACTAACTAACCAGTGTGTGCAGGAGTGCTCTCTCATTCTGGGCTAAAGAGTTTCAGATCACTTGATGGGAAGTGGTCCTTAGGAAATGAATTCACCCAATCAGATGAGCACATGAACATGTCTCTGTTATGCATACAGACAGACACAATGCTACAGCTGGACATCATGCAGATCACATTCAAATCAATGATGTATTGAGTAGGTAAGGACAGATTGGGGTGAAATGCCATGGTTAATGACTTGTACTTTGTTGTCCCTGCTGAAAAAAGTAGCATATGCTGGTTAGGTATGTTTTGAAGCTGGGATGCTCGTTTGAATTGGTTTAAGCTGGTTCTTAGCTGTTCATGTGCTGGTTCTAATCTGGTCCAACCAGCTTAAGTCAGCATAAACCAGCAAAGGGCCAGCACAGGACCAGCATAAACCAGCAAAGGAGCAGCATAAACCAGCAATGGACTAGCATAAACCAGTAAAGAACCAGTTTAAACCAACAAAAGACCAGCATAAACCAACAAAGGCCCAGCATAGGCCCAGCATAAAGCAGTAAAGAACCAGCATAAACCAGCAAAGGATCAGCATAAACCAGCAATGGACTAGCATAAACCATCAAAGGACTAGCAATGGACTAGCATAAACCAGTAAAGGACCAGTTTAAACCAGCATCCCAGCTTCAAAACATACCTAACCAGCATGCTGGTTTTTCAGCAGGGGTGGTTGCTGTAACTTTTTTACAAAAGTGATGAATCAGAATCATCAAAGTGTTAAATGCATCTTTAAAAAACAATAAAATGTAAAAGGGGGACTTGGTTCTATACACTAGTTGCTTTGTAACTGTAGGAAAGGGACATCTTTTGGCGTATCCGGAGGCTGTGCAGTCACTGGTGGACTCAACGGAGCCTCTGAACCGCAGACAGGTTCTGGTGACTCGGCCACAGGGAATCAAAGTCATTTACAGGCTCTGGTGGCTCGGGCCATAGGGGATCAAATCACAGACTGGCTCTGGAGGCTCGGGCCATAGGGAATCAAAGTCTCTGACTGGTTCTGGAGGTTCGGGCCATAGAACATCAAAGTCATTGACGGCTCTGGTTTGATCCCCGTCCCACTCCTCCCCATTGCGACCCAGGTACTTTCACCCCTCCCCAAAAAATTCTTGGGGAGGTCTCCCTCGGTATCAAGCCTGGTTTGACAGGTGTCTCTAGGGGAGGATGGTCAGGGGACCACTCGGGACTGGATTTGGGGCTGGGACCCAACTGGTGCAGACTGTGCAGATTTCGGAGCCTCCCGGCTTTCCATGAGGTGACGGCCATCTTGTGCGTGGTTGGTGTCGGTGTATGGCGCTGCGAATGCGGACTGAAGTCCGCAAAGATGTATGCGTTCGCGGTGTGAATGCCATCTTCACTTTGGTCTGTCGTTCTGTCACAAGCTCGCTGAGGGGACATTGTGATCTCGCTTCTCAGCGGGAACAAGGAGGCTCAGAGGCAGGAGATTCAGCGAAAACTGGAACATTTATTTATTTAACATGAAGACAGAAGCTGACGAACTCACAAGATCAATGCAGACAATCACAGGAGCGAATGTATAACTTCAACGACAGACAACTGGGCATTACACAAGACACGGTTTAAATACAGGACATAATCAGAGACAATGGGAAACACCTGGACACACACAGCAGGCAGGGAGTGAACACTGATGAAGGGGCGAAGTCATAAATGAGGGAAGACAGGAGGATGCAGAATGTAAACACAACACAAGGAGCACATGGAATAATGACAACAAAGAGACAAGTGATACATGACGACGTGACAAAATGTATTCTAATACATTCTAACTCTTTAGACAACATTCTTTCTATATTGTATAAGTCTACTCAAAAGAATGGTCCTTTCCCAACAAAATAGTGCTAGATCAGGCGTTTTATCAGGGTTTTGGTGTTCTGAGTGGCTTAAACATGTTGCGCTGCAGTTTCCAAAGTGTTCATGATGGATTCTGTGAAATAATTAGTAATTTTTATTTATTCATTTAAAATGGTTGCACCTTAGTTTGGGATTAATTCTCACTATTAACTAACTAACTAACTAACTATTAACTACAACCTTTGCCTTTATAATCACCTTATTTGCTGCTTATTAAGGTACAGTTGTTAATTTAGGTGTGGGGTAGAAGTATTGTAAATTAGCATGTGCTTATAAGTACTAATCAACAGCCAATATGCTTGCAATTTGCATACTTAATAGTGAAAATTGTCCTCAAAATAAGGTGTTACCTATTTTGGTAAAGGTAATAGCTATATATCCACGGGCAAATGACTGCTATAAGTGTCAAGGCCAGGTCATCCCAGATGAACACATAAAAAAGATAGCAAACACGCAAAGTATTTGAATAATACAATTATTTATTTACAAAGGAAAAAGTTACAAAGAAAACATCATGTACAGGGATTAAACACTAAAGGGAAAATAATGATCCAAAGGGGAAACCTATGTTCATAAATGTTAAGCAAAAGAAGAAATGAATAAGTTGGAGCTTCTCTGAAAACTAAAACAAACTTTTATACCATCCACCCACAAATGAACCAATTATCAAAGAAGTTTCCAGCAATTTCATTGTTGAACTGCCCCCAAAAGGCAAAAAAATGGGGCAGTAACATAAGTAACAAGGACTGCTAAACAAATTTAGATGGTACACGTACAAAAACCTGGCTCTTAAAATGATTTTCTGCCAACTTCATGATACTGATATTTCTGGTATCCCACTGTTTTGTTCATATCTCATGTCTAGAATGTGGGACACATTAATCCTGAAGATGACATCTGGGCTTCATGTCAATTTATTTTGAAAGATATTAAATAAATGACTATGTTTTATAGTAGCTGGAGAAGTAGGACATATTAACTCTGTCCATGAGGATAAAGCAATCCCTTCACAGAAGCCTTAAAATGGTCTCTAATAGGACCAAATGGAACTAATAGCACCTGGAATCTTCACTCGCTCAGTTTCTTGGCATAATTTCCTCATTGGCCCCAGAGCTGTTGCTATCATGCGGAAGGTTCGTCTGTAAGGGACGCACCCATGCTCCTATAATTGTCTTGTGTCCTTTGTTTGAGGGGTAATGAAGCTCCCAGCATGCATCTGTCAGGTGTTTGTGTGCTCTCCCTGAGCTGGTGCGTGTGTGTGTTTGTGGATCCCAGCTGGAGTCCTCTACATGCGCTCACACACACACACACACACAGGAGGCTTTGGTAAAGAGAGAATAGGACTCATTATTGCTACCTAACCATGGTGTAAAGCCTCTCAGACACCTGTCCCATCCATGTGTGGCGGGATAATGACCTCACACCTGACACCAATGGGCCATATATACAGGGCTAATTCAGTCACCAGGAGGTCCAAAGCGGGCATTTACTGGGCGATGACACCCCGTGGAATCAGGCCGCTACACCTGCTGGACTTAACACAGATGGTTGGAAGTAGAATGCGAGGAAGAGAAAATGAGACAGAGAAAGGACATTAACAAAGCATCCTCACCCACTGTTTATTTTTACAGTCTTTGCATCTCAAAGACAGCGGGTCACATTATCCTTAGATCCAGGGGCCGGTTGCATAAAAGGTTAAGACTAGTCTTAAAAGTTAGTCGTCTAAATTTTTCTTTAAGACTAGTCATAGCTTTTTTAAATTCAGTTACATAAAAACGTAGATAAATTGAATCCAAAAAATAAAACTAGTTGGTCAGACCAGCTCTTAAGACACTGTCTTAACATGGAGGCTATGTTTATGCAACTGGCCCCGGACTAGTTATTTAGGTGACAAAAAATACCTATATCTCAAAATACATGTAATTTTTATGTTTTTTTACCGAAGCACCACCGAAGTCTTCTTCTGTCACTGCAATTTCTCAAACAGGTGAACACACACGCAAATGATATTGTATGCCTGATCAAAAAATATAATTTAAAAATGAAAATGTACTTAATTTTTGCATCATTAAATTTAAATTAAATTTGTTTGTGTCGATTATGTGAGAAGAATGCGCTTAATACAAGATCTGGCAACTGGACAGCCTTGGAATATATTGACGTGATTATTCAAATAATGAGGTTAGGGCAATACAAATTACAGGAGTTTTACTGGAGGTTAATGTAGATACATATAAAATACACCCAGAGGGATTTTTCTTTATAGTAAAATAAAAAATATTGGAGATTATATTTATATGGGATCATAGTGGGATAGAATGGTAAAATACGGGAAAAACGGGAAGGTTGACAGGTATGACACAGCACCATTTGACAAAAGTGGATAATTTGATTAATAAACAAAATCGGGTGCCTTCTATTTAGTCTCATTTGTGTTGCAGTGAACTTTTCTTTTTGAAAGTTGTTCTTTTGGACAGTTTTCTTTAATGAACTGGTTACAAAAAGTTCACCGGTTTGTTTTTGTTTACAATTCAAGTAAATCAACTAAACTCAGTTGGATTTTACCATTGGCTATTGCAAAAATGACAAACGTTATAATTCTGTATATACACATTGTTCATCAAGATAAACCTCAAAAATGAATTTTATTAAATTTGAAGCCTAAATACAATTCAGAATATTACCAGAAGTAAAAAAGACCCCCAAAAAACGGCAATGAAACCAACAACACCGATCACATGACTTGCACAAAGCTTCCAACGACTCTTCAGTTACAATGTTTGGTCACACATTCAAGTCCAATTCCTGCCATTAACAAATCATTAACTATTACTTTATCCCAATAAACTCCATGCTAGTACGCAACTATTTAAAGGGGGCATAACACACAATCACCCAATCTCATGTTAATCTTGAGTGCCTATAGAGTAGTACTGCATCCTTCAAATCTAAAAAAAAATCTTTTTAGTTTTATCAAATTTAAAAAAGAAAGATACAGCTTTATGATTCTCTCTGAAAACAGCAGAGCACCTGGAGGCGTGCCGTGTGGGTTGAGCTAAAGAGTGACCAGCACTTTTGGTGGAGTTCACTTAGAGTCTGCATTCTGAATCATGACCAGGATCTTTTATAGCTAAGACAGTATCAAGCAATGTACAAATCCAGCATCAAACTAGGCCTTGTTTATAAAACGTTTGTCAACAAACACTTGCGAAACTTTACTGATGCTCCAGAAAAACAAAGAGCATCCACCATTTATGTAATGCTGGGTTCAAGATGTCATCAAGACCAGCAATTAACTTTGATATTGGTCCCTATACTAAAGTGTCGGGCTGAATATATGTTAAGATGTATTTTCAATTAACAATGATTTGACCAGTAAACTTTAACCTACCATGCTGTGTGACCATAGGCTATATAATATGATGAAATGTTAACAAAATACATGATTTAATTTACATGCATCAGCACATTCAGCAGACAGCCATAAAATCAAAATAGAAATTTCTTATAATATATTTTACCTAGCTGACAAGGATCACTCGGTTGCTTTGTGTCAAACTCAAATGCAGTTACAATGTGTGCAATTTGTCCATCATTAAAACAACAACATCGCATTACGTCAACATCACACTGGTGTGGTGATGCATTATAGGAACCTTTATAGACATACTAGTGTTTATTTTATAAAGACAACGTTGCACTTATTCAAACAACAAGATATTTTACCGTTACAAGACAAAGACGTTCATCTGCTTCTGCTCTATGACTGATGTGCGCTCAGGGGGCAGAGTTGTGAAGTTTGACTGACAGTTTGAACGGTTCTAAAAGATACGCTTTTTAATGCCTTTAATTGGTTTAATATTTGTTAAAAAGGCAAACAAACGTAAAGGGCTACCAAAAGCATTGATTTATAAAAAAAAACCAAAACACTAGGGCACTTCTGAGTGTAATTACAAAAAGGGCATGTGCTCTGCACGTGCCTGATGCTTACCTTATCAGCGTTCAGTCTTTCTTCCACAGCAATCTAAAACCCAGAATGAAATGCAGGGGAGCTAAACTCCAGCCATATGTCTGTCCACTATGATTAATTATGACCCTGAACTGTCATCAGCAATGTGACTGTGTTCAATAGCTATGATAGAACACTGTGCTGCTTCACGAGCCTCAGGACAGTAGATGCTCCAGGATCTCACGGTGTGTCTCACAGAATGATGCTCTAATTAAAGCCACCCATATGTGGATAATAAGTGTATAACAGTCTGCGTTCTGAGCAAGCACTGTTAGGAAAAGGAGTAATGCATATGTACCATTTTCCTTGTTCTCTTTATGCCTCATAAATGACTAATTTATAACACTCTTCATAGGCAGCACACAAAAATAGTGCTCCTCACGTGAGATTTGACTCACAATTGATTGTTGTTAACATATTTCTAGGTTAACACGTGATAGTCTATCTGTCACGTTCCATGTCTGTTTAGTTCTGTTTAGTTTCGTTGTCATGTCGTGCTTTGTGTATACTCCCCATGTG
>JAUMHI010000058.1:5443452-5461136 GCA_032359435.1 Enteromius unitaeniatus | reverse complement strand
AAAGACTCGGAGGCGATTGGTCTCTCATGCGAGATCCCATATGTAACGTCGAAGTGAACTCGACTGAAGGGGAACAGTCCAGTTTTCCAACAGTTTTGCGATTTCTTTTTTACGCAAAGAAAACTAAGATAACATAATTTAGTGAAACATTCATCTGCCCCAAGTTACGTTACTGAATTTGAGCCACTGACGTCACATGGACTGTTTTACTTATGTACTGTATTGACTACATTTCAAGGAACAATTCAGTTTTGTTGCTGTCTATGGAGGGTTACTGTAATTTGTGTTCTGAAGATGAACTAAGGTCTTACAGGTTTGAAACAACATGATGGTGAGTAATTAATGACAGAATTTTTATTTTGGGGTGAAATAACCTTTTAAAATGTGTTCTATACAAGCTTAATACTGGAACAACAGTAAGTAAGGTGTTTATTAATGTTGATTTGCCCCAAACACTCATGCTGTGGGGGTATCATTGCTCTAGGTTCGGTCTTTTCAAAAGTATAATTAGCCAGCTATGTTTACAAGTTCTGTTGTTACCAAGATATTTCAACGATTCACCATTTCACAGAACCACAATTACAAACAACATTTGCAAGCAGGTTTTTGAGTCTGTGCACATAAACGTGCAATGAAAGAAAGAATGATGGAACCTGTGAAAATCAACATCAAATCAATCAACCACAAAAATAGTGAAATTAAATGTAGTTGCAGAAAGAAAAACTGCTGACTGAATCAACTGCATGGGTATGAAAGTAAAAATTATAGATTTTTTTTTCTTTTGTGTAAATGAACTATAATCTGACTTACTGATTTATTGTAACCTCGACTTAATTACAGGAAGTTATTACTCCATCACCTGTGCAAGACATCAATAGTCTTATAGTGTTGAACCACCATTGTTTACAAAATGGAGGTGAAAATTAAAAGATTAAAGATTAAAAGTTTTTTTAACTACTTTAAACATGTTCCTTGTGAAAAACAAGTGTGCTAGGTGTTATTCGATATTACATTTAATGTTACTGTTTTAAAAGTATTAAATTAAAATGCTTGCTTAACTTTATCATTGCAAACTTGTAATTACAAAATAGTTTCAATAAAAATTGCATTTTAGTTTATCATGAATGCTTTTCAGTTCCAGTGGTGGTACACTTATATTCGCATTTCAAAGACAGCTGTTTATTTAGTTGTTTATTTATGTATAAAGATGAACTTAAGTACACTCTGAAGTTTATCTAACTGCAGTTATATACATATAAAATGTAATATATACTTAATAATAACTGACATTTTTGTTTAATTGCAATTAACATGCAGTTTAATGTCTGAAGCATTACATTCAGATCAAACTTAAATATATTCCTTTAAAATATATTATTTCTGTAATAAGTGTACTTCATTTTCACTTCAAGTAGTAGCTTGGCTACTTGTAGAAATTAGCAATAGCCATAACTATATTGCCAAATTTGTGTCTCCAAAACTATCCACACAACAGATGTAACAGTTTCCTTCTCGACAGTTTTGAACATATTTCCACAAAACATTGACAAAGAACATTTTTTCCCCCTTGATTTTCATTCCCACAGAGGATGTTGGACAGTCAGTGCGCATTTATGAGTCATACAAACACACATGCTCATACACAGACACATAGACTAAGAGGAACCAAGGCCTGCCATCTGCTCCAGGCTAAATGAGGAGTAAATGGAGGAGGTGGTGAGAGGAGTCACACCATCAGGCGAGCTCAAATCTCATCTAACCACACACACACACACACACACACCTCCGCTCTCCTGTGTGGATCATCCTGGCACTTTATAGCTGTTACATGTCTCACATAATCTCATACCCATCAAGTGCCTGACTGGAGTTTAAAGAGACGAGGGTTTGCCCATGTGGACCAGCAATTACACACCCAGAGACTGTGCCTTTTGTTTGATGCGTTATTGATGTGTTATTTCAAAACGAAGCACGGATTTCACATTTCACACTGGATCTCTTTTTATTTTAAAATCAATACTAGATGTGTTCTGAAGAATTTCTGAATTTATTTCAGACCAGCCACAACCAATCAGATTTAGCTTGACTTCAAACTTCAGATTTCAGAAAACCACTGAAATGCCCCAATTGACATGCTTCAAACTGTGGCTGCTTTGTCATGATGATGATGATGATGGCATCTCCTTGGAGAACTAACATCTCTATTACCCCAGTGAATTATAGAATTTCTTTCCTGCCCCTCTTCTTTTGTTCAAAACTACATTCTAATTGCTATGTCAATTGCTTTTCAGTCTTTTGTATCCCCTGTCAGTCTTTTGAAACCTTTTTTAATAAAGACTTGCTTGACGTTGGGTCATGAACTTTACTCTGTTTGATAACTTAATTAAAGCTCTATTCAAAGACCCTGTTCTACGAGAGAAGATTGACATGCAGTCAGATATGTTTGTCCCACAATGACACCCACAGAGAGAGAAACATTTTATTGTTTTCATCCTAAAATTTAGTTCCAAATAGAAAAGGGAAAAAAAAACATGATTACAGTGAAAACTTTAAGTTTAAGTTTTAAATGAGATTGTGGAACAGTGAGAAACAGTTTGTTTGATCTTAAGGACCTTGATGATTCACGAAAAGCAATAAGCTCAGACACATAAGCAGGGGCCATTACGTACTGCTTTGAATACATACAGCAGAACCTTGTATTTTATTCTAAAACCAACTGGTAGCCATCTGAGAGAGGCCAAGATAGGAGAAATGTGTTGACTTTTCTTAGCATTCACAAGCAGTCCAGCTGCTGCATTCTGGACTAATTGAAGGCATGAAATAATGGTCTGACAGGACCCCACATACAACGGTCGTCGTGATTTTGCCAAGTAAGACATGATCCTGGATCAATGTTACTGTCCAAAAATATAAACTTATCCCAAACCTTACCCTTAAACTTACCCCTACCCAAAATGTATGCCTAAAATCAGTGGGAAATGATAGCTGATTAACAAGGGTGTAGAAGCACCTAACTATGATTATATAAAACAGATATTTCCAGAAAAGGTATTCCTCAATTTTGAATGGGTGATTAGAATGTTGTTCCAGGATCAACAAGGATGTTGATCCTGGAACATCTTGTACTTGGTGAAATCACGCTCACCCACATACAACACATTACAATAGTCCAGAGGTACCAATATAAAAGCATTAATAACTTTTTCTAAGTCTTTCATATACAGAATGGGTTTTAATCGAGCAAGAGACCTAATTTGGGAGAAAAAAAAAACTCCTAACCACAGCATTAACCTGCTTATCAAATTTCAATTCTGCATCAAACACAACTCCCAAATTCCTTATTTGGTCATGACAGTAGCCTGGCTTCCACAACTATTAAGCTCATATGAGCTTAGTCTGGCCAAGCTACCTTAGTACCCGCCTTCTGGGAGGCAGGCTTAACCTGCGTCGATCAGATGCCTCTGTATACTACTGGATGAATCTACAGCCAATCAGACCACTCATTTCGATGACGTATGCGTAGCGACGGAACCTGAAGCCATTGTAACCAATTGTAGCTAGCTTCATTAAAGCAGTAGGAAAATGTCTTTACTTATTTTAATTACTTCTGCTCCGTTATCAAAGAAAACCTGTTATGAAAATTTCTCAAAACAGCTGCAACAGCAGACTTGAACAATTGCTGCTGCTCGGTACACGCCTTGATTGAAAGCCGGTATGGATTCCGGTCGCAGAACTGCTGCGTCATCGTGTTACACCCACCTCAGTCATGCCAGGGGCAGGGGGTGATGGGGGATGCTCGTTTCTCATTGGTTCCCACTTTTTTGGGAACAGAAATGCTCTAAAACAGCAGCTTTGCCAGACTAACTTTTCATGCGAAATGAATGTAATGTAAAAGGAAGTATGGGCGGGCCCAGGCTAGACCGTAGGCTGACCAAGGACCTAAATAAGTGGCAATGTCGGAGCATTTTCAAGCAGAAAGGCAGGATGTACAATGAGAACAATACAGGGCTGATAATACAGGGATAGCCCTGAGGAACCAGAGATAATAGAAGCTGTAGATGAAACAAAATCACCATACTTTACCGAAAATAGTTGATTTGTAAGATAAGACTTAAACCACTTAAAAACTGTACCACGAATTCCAAATAACTGAGACGATTTAGGAGAATCTCATGATATATTATGTCAAAGGCTGCACTCAAATCTAATAAAATAAGAGCTGCAGAATTACCTGAATCTCTGTTCATACCAAGATCATTTACAACTCTTAAAAGTGCAGACTCTCTACTGTGACCAGTCCTAAAACCTGACTGAAACTTATCTAAGATCTCTAAAAAAAAGACATTAACTGTGACCATTTTTTCTACAATCTTTGACATGCATGGGAATTTTGAAACAGACTGATAATTTTTCAAATCTAATGGATCTAAATTTGGCTTTTTAAGAAGCGGCTGAAAAACCGCTTGCTTAAGGCCTGATGGAACGACCCCATTATAAAGACTACAATTAATAATGAAAGTAATACTTGGCCTAACATAATCTCATATCTACTTCAAAAGTTGTAAAAGAACCACATCAACCCACCAGAGGTCGGTTTTAAACGAATAATAATGTCCTTAACTTGTGCCATTGATATATACTCAAATTGGTCAAACCAACTGTCACATGTCGACATCACCACAGTTTCAGCAGACGACACTGGAAGATCTAATAGATCTAGTAGATCTAATCATCTCAAGTTTTTCAACAAAAAATTGAACATTTCACTAGTTTCCAAAGAAGAAGTCAATCCAGAACATTGATTAGGATATTGCTACTTTTCTCAGCAATAACATTAGCAAAATAATTATGCCTTGCGGTTCTCACAGCAGCCTGATAATCAGAAAAATGTTGCCTCGAAATTTGCAGAGAAACCTGTAACTTATCTTTTCTCCATTTCCTTTCAGCCTTCAACCAAACAATTTGTTAACCACGTGTTTTGCTTGTTTGTTTTCCATTAACAATAAAGATAAAAAGTGATTATTAATAAACAAACATAATTAAGACATAAAAATAACAACATATAATTATTGTAAGCTATACTTTTAAAAAATTAAAACTGAAGTGCTTTAATAACGGGTTAATTACTCAAACATGCCCTATTCATATGATAAATCTGATATATTCACATCATAAAAGTAATACAACAATATGAAAAAATAAACACAATATGACACCTGAATCAGAAAATCTGCATCTATATGCAAAAACAAATTTAAAGAACTGACATTGTTATTACAAAGTTATTAATATGTTATTACAAAATGATGCATGATATAATTCACATTGTGCAATATTAGTATATGTTTAATTATATAATATCACTAGCATAATAGTAAAGAGTAAAATTTACTTTTTAGCTAACAATCCATGTCACAAGCTGATAAGAAATCAAAACAAACCATGCAAAGTAAACCATTCAAGATTGTTACTATTTATCTACAACAGCTCCTGATCTTGGATTAGTGAGAGACCCTCAGTATAAAGAGAGCTGTCATGTTTGTGATTATCTTCACATTATCTCAAAGTCAACAAGGTCTCAAACACCCTTGCTAGTCCTCATCTGACTTTGACAAGCACCAAATTCAAGAACAAGCAAAGTGGGTCAACGTTCAAAGGCACCAGAAGTCAGGTCCATGTTAGACATCGGCCTGACAGCCCACCTATGGTGCCATGCTGGGCAACACGGTCAAATTCAGCAGGTTCACACTCCCCGAGCCCTTCCTGGGCTAAGCGAAGCTCTCCGCTGGGCCAACAGATGGAGAGGCATCCGGTGTTGTCAACCAAATGCTCTCATGGCGGTTGCTAGGTCAGTGCGGTTACAAACGCAGGTGTGAGTTCTTATGTGTGTCGATGGCACATGCATCTCTCATTCTCACCTGGTAGGGTAGTAGATCATATCACTACGGGATATGACCAGAAATAATGCTTCTTTTGGAGGTGCTACAATGGGGGATGTGCAGAATTTAAATAAATGAGAGAAAAGAGTCATCATTTTATATGAATAAACTTTATATGGCCTGCTGGAATTCTGCCGAATTCAAGAAAACAGCAATACTGTAGCCATTGAGAGACATTTAGATAAATGCATTTTGAGTTTTGTACACTCACAAGCTCTCTCATCATAAACAAAAAATGCAGATAAAACAAAAGTGATTCACTTTGCAGAAGTGATTATGAAATACACTATGATATACAAGTGTTGGATTGCTTCAGTGATGAGGAACGTTCTCAAATTTGATAATTTATATACTTTATGTAAATTATGCAGTGGTGCACTTTTTAGCGAGACTAGAGGCAGTAAAATTCAGACACCTTTTACTCCTTTTCACACAAATATACAGAGTTTCGATTAATAAAGCATAGTTTTCCCACAATTGCTTAAAGTAATAAATGTCCATATCAATGTAATAAAAACGTGCCAGGGTTCACTTGTTGATGTTTTTAGCATCGCTCAGTGGACATTTCTCTTTGAAGCTACAGGAAAACGTGCAGTAAGGCATGTAAAGATGGCGTTGGACAAAGAGTGCACAGAGGTACATATTTTTATGAGACCAGGTTGGTAAAAACATGTATGCTATCTTTAAGCAGTATTTAACAGTCATCTGTTCCACCTTTGCAGTATCTGAATTTGCAGTGTTTTAAAAAAAAAATAATCGTAAAAGTCTATAAAGTAAATTGGTTAAATTTAAATATTTTACATCAAAAACAACACAGATAAAATGAGGTGAATATAAAATTGCCCCTTTACAAATATATGCCCATTTCCAGAGGGCAAATGTTCATTCATTTCTGCCCCTGCATCAAAATCCAACGTCCTTGTTAGTGAAGCTCTTTGTAGCCAAATCAACAGGAGGGGACGTTTTCTGCAGGGCATGAGCTGTGTGCAGACAGCAGGTGAAATGTCTGGTGCGTGTTCATCTTCACATGCCATCCACGCATGGATTTATGAACATGTCAAGAGCAGCTGAAACCATGCAGGTCAGGTTGAAGGTCCAGCACGGGCAGATTGAGGTGCGCTGACCACCTACTGATGCACAGATGCACCAGAGAACAATAGGACTGATGAGAATCCACAACAACCTCCAAGGAATGATTGTAGGACACAAAACAAGTATCAATTATGAATCGTGAATATGCCACAGACACGCTGTAAGAGAGGAGGAAAGAACTGAAGACAAGCCAAGGTCTTTGAAATCGGTACGAACCCAGTATTTCTTAAAATGTACACATTTGTCACTTTGCTGCAGAAATGAATTATCCAGTGGCATTGAACTTCTGCTGGAGGCGGTTTGAAATGAAGTTCATAATAGCTGTTCTGCCCAGTGAGTCCTAATGGCCCATGTTAGCCACCGGTGTAATAGATAAGTGTTTGAATGTGGGTGGATAGGAATTAAATTCTTAACAAAGGCAAAGGGATTGTAGGGTTGAACATTCTTCTGTGTTGAATATTGAATAGAAAATTACAAATTGATATTTTGCCATTGATTAGTCTTAATGAGGTTAATGTTTGAAATCCAATATTGCTTATATAGCTAGTATACTAGTAAACTGTGCTGCTAACACCATGAGCTTGGCTAACTAGGATACAGATACAGGCAGTTTATAGTTGCTTTAAAGATCACCGTTCTGATAATCAGTTGACTGGTGAATTTCATGTCAAAGAATAACTTCATCAAAATATAATAACGTTTTTCATCTTAACTTAATAAAGTAGTCAAACTGGCATCATAAAGGTTGTTTTTCACCCTTTTAACCACTATACAGTGTAAAAGTGAATTACCAGAAGCCTCTGTGTGACACGTATGACATATAATTAGACATTAATTTAATTGTTGTTGTTTATCAGTATTGCATTTTATGTTCCATTTTCTGTTCCATTTTTATTTTAATGTTGTGTTTGTCTTGGCTTGTCTGCCAAATAATAAAAGTAAAAGTATGTATTTTGTACAATGAAAACAGAGTTAACGTTTTCTATGTTTGTGGGTCTAAATCTGTGTCATAAGATGTCCGAAGCGTCACTCAGACCCATCAGTCCGGTCTTTACAAACAAAAATGACTAATTCTAGCTGACATGAAAATGAAAATCAAGGCCTAAGTCCTTTCAATGTAGCACAACTAGAAGAATCCAGCCTGGGAAAAAGAACACAGAATTGACACTCAAAGACAGAAGCCAGCACTCTTCAGATGAGAGCCCTTTTTAAATCCATTGTGCCCGCACTGTGTGTGCACGTCTGTGTGTGTGTGTGTTTGGGGGGTCTTTAAGCTGAGGGACAGTGTTTGGCTCACTTGCTGGGAAACAACACTTCAGCCCCACAGCTGCAAGCACAAGAGAACTCCAGCGCTCTGACATAGAGTTCAATAGCAGAGCGCTGGCAGCTAGAGATATGCTTTCACTGCAGGGATCACACACACTGGGAAGAATGTATTTTAAACTCTCGCTCTCCATCCTATTCTCTCTCGCTCAGCATCTCCCTGTGCATAAACTTGAATAAACAGCCCTTGCTTTGTGGCTTGTTCTCTCTTTTAATTCTCTGAATGAAATGCCATCACCAGGCGTTTTATCGCTGTGGTAACTGAGAATTTCAGCCATGTTGAGCCGATGAGAAGACAATAGCACAGGCTGTGCTTGATTGCCAATTAATGAAATCATTCTTTATGGGGCTGGTAAAAAAACAAAACAGTCTGGATCGCTATTTACTTCAAGAAGTAGTTCACACAAAAACTGAAAAAATAAAAAAAAAACATAATTTTATGCGTTACTTAGCATTTAACATTAATATATTTTAAATGTACTCTCTTGCAATTTCGTCATTACAAATGACATTTTAGAAATATGTAAATGTGTATGTTTCAAAAGAAATCACATTAGTTTCCCTAAATATATTTCAGTTTACTGTAAATCACTTTAAACCTTATCCATATCATGAAAGTAATGAGATGATTCTGAAATTATACGGAAAGAGAAATGGGTCAAAAAAACACTGTAAACTTGAGCTAATGTATTTATCATTTAAACAAAAACATAAAACACAATGAAAGAATATTCTTTTATTGTTGTTGAACTGTGCTTTTAAAAAAGTTTTGGGATATATATGTGCAAACCAAACATCTATCAAACAAAGCAACCAGGAATCGCCTGCATATTTGTTTGCCGGAAAATGAATGTATGTGAAAAATGACAGGCTCATGTCTAATGATTTAACCCTACATTAGGAAGCATTTAAAATGCAACTCTTAAAATGAAATATGCGTAATATAGTTCTTCCGTCAGTGTTCCGACATCATTTAAGCAGCGTAATCAAACTGTCTTTACGCCTTAGATCTGAACGCTTTGACTGAACAACAATATGCCACTTGTACACATGAACTGAGACAGACCCTGTCCCTCTTGAGGTTTAAGGCTTAAAAAGACAAAAAACATGAATCTAATTTTGAATTATTTCTGTTTCTCTTGCTCTCTTTGTCTGTCTCTCTCTCTCGCTTAGCTTTGCCATTAGAGCCATTTGCATGTAGCTGAGAAGCCATTAGAATTTTAATGAGGCTGACCCTGGAGGCAGGCCTTTACTGGGTCCTCAAAAACACACACACATACACACACAGCCCTGAGGCAGGAGCACTCAGCACTCTCATACACACACATTTACACACATCTACCCTTATAATCAGTATCAAAGAATAGAAATGTAGAAATGTTTGTGCAACTGTCACTATTCAGCTGCTTTCCTTTGTTTTATTCCATTATTCTGAAATTCTACTCCTCTATGCGTAATATGGACCTTCAAAGTCAATGCAGTCTTTTTCATAGGCCCAGCGTTACTGTCCTTATATTTAGTTAAACGCAAGAAAAATGAACATCGTTTTCATTTGGAGGGGCTGCGCTAATGTGCCTGATTTTCTGTCTCATTTTAACATTAATCTTCAAACATATCTTATGTGCTAATTATTCATTTTTTAAGGCTAAAATAATACAATTTAATTGCTTACTGCAGCGCAGAGTTAGAGGTTTTTGTTGAGACTCTGGAGAGAAAGAAGTAGCTCATAGAAGCAGCTAATTAGAATCCAGGGACTGAATGGTGGATGTGTGTGAAGTGAGTTTTGGTTATTTGACTCTGAAGACTGGTTATTAAAAACAGGTCATGCGGTTACGTCAGCGGGATTTGGCTCCTGTTTGTTTCTTGGTATGTTACGCAACACTGTTATTGGGAAGTTTGACCTCTTTGAGAAGCATCTTATTTAACAATAACACTGCGGGTTAACTGAACATACTGACCTAATAACACTACATACACTCGCTGCAAGGTCAGAAATATTATTTTGTGACCATTTAAAACAAGATGTTTGATGTCAAGGAGGCTTTCACAGCCAAACCCCTGTGAATAAAAGAAGTGTTAATTGTACAATATATGAGCTTGTTGAACTTATAAGAACACACATATATATATATATATATATATATATATATACATACATTATATTAGTACTGTCAAATAATTAATCACAATTAATAATATCTATAATAAAAGTTTTTGTTTAGATAATGTGCACTTTGTGTATTTATTATGTGTGTATATTTCTATGTGAATCATTTATTATGAATGCGATTACTTGTGATTAATCGTTTGACAGCACTAATATATGTAAACTGTATTTGCATATAATAGTCTATTACTGAAAAAAGGCCACTTTTTACATACATATTTCACACGGCTTATTCGTACAACTTCGTATGACCTCACCCGTACAAATTAATAAAGCATTTTGCGTAATCATACATATTTTTACCAGTTTCCAATCCGTTATGAATTTCTTTCAGCAGTTGAATACATAGAAAAACGTTTCAAAGAATGTTGGTTACCAACATTCCCAAAAAATCTTTTCTTTTGCTCTTAACAGAAGCAATTAAAGAAGGAAATTCATGTAGGTCTGAAAAAAATTTAAGGGGGAGTAAATAATGGTTAAACCATCCCCTTAAGTGAATAAAATAACACTCCGCCTGCATTTTAAACGAATACATTTAGCGTTCTTCTTTATTATAGCACCTTCATGCTGTATTTCAATCATTTAAGTCAACTAAAATAAAAAAGCAGCTGTTTGGTCCACTGTTGTGCACAAGGTAGATGTAAGCTAAACAGCCGTGCTAAAATATGAATGACGTTGGGCTGAGATATGCCGGGCCGTGAAATGAAGACGTCCCAGGAATACAGCCAGAAGGAAACACAACATAACACTTAGCAGGCGCGTGTGTATCTGGTTTACGGCAGCATATGTACATACATAGTCGTCTGTCTCTGCGTGAGTGAGTCTGCGCTTGCATATCTGTGTGTGCGTTGCTGTTTCAGCTTCAGGCAGAGAGATGATTGGCTCCCCCCTGAGGGCCTCTCTCTCCCTGCAGCATGTGGAAACCATGGCGCGTTGCCAGGATACAAGCCCCCAGTCTGTACTGACAAGTAGACATGAAGAGCAAAGATTAATTATTTACAAGCACACCCCTGTACGCTGTGACGACTTGGCACTTTTCCTGCACTAAATGTCACTATCTATGAAGCCATCACCCTTATTAACTTATTTTATTTGGATATTAATTCTGACCTCCAAACAGTGGCTTTGTAAGCGAGTGCTGAATGCAGTTGTATGTTAACGGAGAAGGAATTTTAGATAAACTGGGGCCGCTATTGCTGATTACGATAACAATTGGTATAATAATAGCAGTTCTCTATATAGCGTAATCATATCAGTACTCCAATATCCGGAGTTCATATATAATTCATGCTTTTCCTCTTCAGACCCATATTTACCGAGCACATTAAAAAGTTTAAGGGTATTTGATGTGCCTTTCTTGCACACCAGCTGTCTAGTGAGCCATATAAAGGCTTTGTAGTACAGATAATGGTCAAAGGCATACACACGCGCAGATCTCGGCAGGTTTCGTGTTCCGTTCGTCCTGTGATGATTCTGGGAAGTGATGGCATCCGTGCTCCTGACGCTCAGTGTGGGCCTTTCCTTTGTTATCCTCTTCCTCGGAGGCCTTACGCACGCAGCGGTGAAGCGGTTTATTTGCATTCGCTCTCATACATATTCATGCGCGCGGGGTCAGCTCACGTGGAGGGGAGAGATTTAATTGGGCTTTGGACGGAGAGGTTCCTGAGTGACAGGTGGAGGAGGAGGTGGAGTCCCGCTGCTCGCGGCATTACTGACCCTGGGCTGCTTTTCCTTTGTTTGAGTCTTTCTGTGTAGAATTAGAAATCCTTTCATCTAAGATAATACGTGAAATAATGGAATATCAATTTGCAGCACGTGTGGGACTGCTGACAGATGCGCTAATTCATATATGCGAATACTGTATGTATAGAGAGAGAGAGAGAGAGAGAGAGAGAGAGAGAGAGATTAAATATATATATATATTTAAAAATAAGCGATGCAATAGAAAAAACAGTCAGCCAAAGGTTCTTTAAAGAATCTTTTTTAACTCTTTTGATCTTAAGATATTAAAGGTTCTTACACTTTAGACAAAAAAGCTTATTTTATGGCATTGTAATGTACCTTTATTTTAAAAAGCGTGTGTGTTTGTGTGTGAGAGTGTATATATATATGTGTGTGTGTGTGTGTGTTCGTGTTCTATTTAGCACATATAATACAACACAAAAGAAGAAATTTAGTAAAATGTCTGAGTTGCTCTTTTTCATACACTCAAACTGAATGGGGTCCAGTGCTTGTCAGAATCACCAACAAAGCTGTTCCAACTAATAATAATGATGAAAAAAATCAGTTAATTAAAATAAAATGATTACATTTTTTAAATGAAAACAATACAAATTAGATGAAAAAGCAACAACAAAAAATAGAATTAGAAATGCTACCAACTGAAATAAAATCTGTTTAAATTAATGGACTATATGAAATTCTAATTAATTGGAAAAAAAATGATAATTACAAATAATAAAAATGACAAAAGCACATAACAAAATTACTTTACTAGAATAAAAACAAGGGAATATAAATATATACAATATGCATAAAAGCAATAAAAATATAAATGGGTACTAGTACATGAATAATATTAAAATGGCACTGCTCAAAAATGTAAAATAAAACCGCAAAAGAAAATGTATAAGACTTTTGTGCTACATTCAAGTCTTCTCAGTCAAATGATGTTTATGCGATGAACAGACAGAAAATAAAGTCATTATTCACTGAAAATCAAATCTTGTTTGGCTACTCTTTATTCATCATATTTCATTGCAAGGAGAGAAAAAAAACCTCCTTTCATGTCCTATGGAAGAAAGTAAGTCACACTCGTTCTTCATACACATGAAGAGTGAACTTCATCATCATCAGAGTGAATAAATGATGACAGAAATGTCATTTTTGGGTGAACTATTCCTTTAAAGTCTATTGAAAACAATGCTTCTATCTAGTCTTAGTCTTATCGCTATGACATTTCAAAGGCTCATCCATCTCAATATCTCATATGATCTCACGTACGAGACAAACAGCATATGCAGTCAGAAACAGCGCTGACACCTCTGACCTTTCTGAACGTGTGCGTGTCTGTAGAAGCATGTGTACAGTTAAGTAGGCCAAATGCAGAAGAGACGGTCTACATCCTGACTTTAGGGATGTTGTTAGGCATGAAGCATGCAGTGCTGCTCTGGTGTGTAATTTGTTATCATAAGACGGACCTCTCCTCTTCTGATTACTGGCCTCTTGTATTCTGTCAGCCCCCTGTTTCCCAGCAGAGATGTAATTGCACTGTTCTTGGTGAAGGACATGAGGCGGCGAGAGAAATGTGCTGTTTATCAGGTCCTAGATTGTTCGGAATAATTGAAATTCATGTTGTGAGTCTAGTTTCAATAACATCGCAAGGCTGCAATTTGCAGTTCCAGTGGTTAGTCCTGAGCACTTATTTGTGAAATAACAATCACCAGTACTACCCACAATTAGAATGATTGTGTTCATAATTACTGACATTTCTGATCGAGAAAATCTGTGCTCAAATAATGTTTCACAAATTCAGAAACACGGTTAAAAAAATAAACGCAAATGACAAATGGGGGGGATTTAGAAGGTATTGTTCACCTAAAAATGAAAAATCTGTATTTTATGTGTTATTTCAAATGTTCTCGTTTGTTTAATGGAAGTCGATGACGTGCAAACCAGCATTGGATGGAGCATGTTTTCAATATACACTCTCAGAAATAAAGGTACAAAAGCTGTGTTTTTGTACAGCTGCCAATTTTTAAAAGGTACACTTTTGTACCTATTAGGTTAAAATATGTACACTTTATACACTACTAGGTACATTTAAGGTTCCAAAATGACATGAGAGTGTATGAGCAAAAAAACATAATACAATTGTTGTTTTTACAAATATGGAAGAAATACAAGTTTGAAATTATATAATTCAACAGTTAAATGATTTGTATTTTAAAGGATATTTGTGACCCTGGGTTAAGTTTTATTTTATTTACAATAGAAACTTACAAAATATCTTCAAGGAACATGATTTTTACTTAATGTCTGAATTATTTTTGGCACAAAATAAAAATTATTTTCACCCAATATAATGTATTTTTAGTTATTGTTACAAACATATCCCAGTGACTTTTTATGTAACATTCTAAAGATCAATAGTGCAATTTTTATCACATTTGAGTTGGTCTGCATCTGACTCATGTCCACTAACAAAATATGACGAATCTCCTCGACCTGTCATACATTTCCTGTCTATAGTTTGCAGTATTATGATACAGACTCAAGGTAATTTCACCCGCCCACTTCCATTCAGGCTCACACAATTAGCGCCCGGCTCTGATGAAAGAAAAATCTTTAAGGAGCGATTATAGCGATGGAATTTTATATTGGTTTTTAAAATCCAATTAACTTTTGAAAGCGTGTGACTTTTGGACAAATGATGTGTCGCCGCAGTATTGTTGAGAAACACTGGGCTCAGTGATAATTGGCAGCTGTACAAAAAGCCTCTGACAGCTTCAGAAACGTCTCTGTGAGCAATCAAGTGCCCGGCGAAGAGAAACCTGAGCTAGCAATCTAGCCTTTTTTGTGTGTCATTAGTAAAGATATGTGGAATTATCATTGACAGCATTTATTTTTTCTTGATTCTTCAAAGAGCAGTATTTATGTTCTTGAATTGATGCCTGGAAAAGCTTTGCGTTTCAGCCTTCAAGAGCCTTGAGAGCTGCAGTGCATTTTATGCTGTAGACCAGAGAAGCTTTCATAATTATGCTTTACATGTCAAAGGTATGCGGTAAAATAACTTAACTTAAATAGTTTCAAATAAGTTAATATTTTAATAGTCCCTTGTGAATAACAAGTGCTTAATTGTACTGAATGTGCACTTCAAATCTTAAAAACATAAAAAAAATAAAAGAAAATTATCTTTGAGGTAATATAATATCATTAATAGAAAATATCCCCCTTCTTAACATACTTGTAACGAATGGGACCAACACAGGTAAGTAAAAGTAACAGGAGTTTATTCCGAAGATCGTAACAAAGGTAAGTAACATAAATTCATCCAGGTTTGGGTATAGATAAGGAAACTTAAAGTCTTTTCTTTCATCCACAGGAGTTTGGGATTGCCACACACCACCACACACCACTTGGAGACAAGGAGACGCAGATGAAGACGATCACTGAGGAGACAGGAGGAAGCTGGGAGAACACAGAAGAGACACTGGGATATCACAGAGACTTCTGTAAGGATACAGGTAGGTAAGCAGAGGTAAGTATCACAGGTATGTAAGTCCACAACGTATTGTTGAGCTTGGACGCTGTCTGTTGTGTGGTGGGTGTGGTGTGGTACACACTTATTGAATACAATTTATGTGAAATATATGTAAAAATATAGTTATGTAAAATATAGTTACACTTTATTTTAAAGCGTCTTTGTTATAGTGTAATTATACATTTAAATACTGAGTAATATTATTAATTATTTATTCCTAACTACATGTACGGGATTAGGGGTTACTTGCATTAAAATATGCATCCTTTATTATTATTATAATAGTACATTTAAGTACATTTAACGTGTAACAAGGACAGCTTGAAAATTACATAACATTGTAAAATACATATTAAATGATGTTTTAATAATATTTTGATGTGCTGACTTACAAAGCAAAGTTGATTATAATTTTCTAAATTATACAATATGTAAGTATATAGAACTTTGTTTTTTACTGAAATGTATTATTCCTGTATGTGTACTGGTAGAAACGGTAGAAGGAGATAATTAGAAATAAAAAATATTTCTGCAGTTAACTGCAGGTCAAAAGCATCTGTCAAATGCATAAAATGTCGGTGTACAACTGTATAATTATTCTTAAAGCTCTCTCTTCCAGTAAGCCTGCTGAAATGGAAATGCTTAAGTGAATCATCGCTGCACAATGTTCAAATGTACCCTTGTGATGGGGAATTGTGGATGAGTTTTCGGGAATGCATTAGTTATGAATGCCAGTTCCTGCATAGATGCATTTTCTGTATTTGGCAAAAGATAATATCTTATAGTAAAAACTGATGTGACCTAGTTAGCAGGTGTCATAAAGAACGTGATTCAGAAACAATAAAATATTTTTCACCCGTCAGCTCGACATCAATTTCAGCACAATTAATTCCGCAACCAAACTTAATTGAGGTTTGTCAAATGTAACCCAGCAAATAAGCAAAACGCGCTAAAGGAAAAGAAGACAAAAAGTCTGGTGACCTTAATGAACAACACAAAGTTTTGATGAAAGAGCGGCAAGGACATGAAAGCTGTAATCTTTTTTGTTCGGCTCGATCTCTTCTCTTTGACTGCGTCTTTCATCACGGCATTACAAAGGAAGTCGGTGAAGAAAAACAACACATCAATAAAAAATATCAGTCATAAAAAAACGCTAATTACTACAGCCTTGCAGTTGTACTCTCTGGTGTTGTGCTGTCAGATTTTAGCAAGTTCACCCCAAGGCATGAACACTTAGATCAAGAATAAAACTTTCATTTCATTTCCCCTGCAAACAAGCTCAAAACTTCTGAATTATTGCCAGCATTTTGAGGGACATAATTTTAAGAGAATTACATTTTCTTAAACCTATTTTAAACCAAAATTGATTTTTCACTTAAAGACAAGGTTAAATACAATTTAACAGATTTCCATATATTCTCAGTAAGTATATACAGTGGGTACGCAAAGTATTCAGACCCCCTTAAATGTTTCACTCTTTGTTATATTGCAGCCATTTGCTAAAATAATTTAAGTCATTTTTTTCTCATTAATGTACACACAGCATCTCATATTGACAGAAAAACACAGAATTGTTTACATTTTTGCTGATTTATTAAAAAAGAAAAACGAGATATCACATGGTCCTAAGTATTCAGACCCTCAGTATTTAGTAGAAGCACCCTTTTGATCTAATACAGTCTTAAGTTTTTCACACCTGGATTGGGGGATCTTCTGCCATTCTTCCTTGCAGATCCTCTCCAGTTCTGTCAGGTTGGATGATAAATATTGGTGGACAGTTATTTTAAGTCTCTCTAGAGATGCTCAATTGGATTTAAGTCAGGTCTCTGGCTGGGCCATTCAAGAACAGTCACAGAGTTGTTGTGAAGCCACTCCTTCGTTATTTTAGCTGTGTGCTTAG
>JAUMHI010000058.1:5422727-5435407 GCA_032359435.1 Enteromius unitaeniatus | reverse complement strand
ATATATATATATATATATATATATATATATATATACACATACATTATATATATATATATATATATATATATACACACACACACACAACAGTGAAACTGAAATGTTTCCTCTTGCCATGAATATAGCCACTTTTGCTGACTTAATGCACATACATACACACACATTTTTTTTATTAATAAATTTTTCTTTTTTTGAAACATTTTAATGAATATAATGTTCAAGAGAATAGATTTTCTTTGGTGGTATTTATTTATTTTTGGAGACATTAAAATCTATACTGTAATTTTTCATCAATTTAATGCATCCTTGTGGAATAAAAGCATTAATTATATTTATCTATATAGATAGATAGATAGATGTACATATATACACAAACATATATATATATATATATATATATATATATGAAATAAATCTTACTGAAATCAAACTTTTAGGTGGTAATGGATGTACTACATATAGAGCTTGATTAACTTTTAATTCGCTCTAGTATTGTTATTATAATCCTGGATGACTAGATTTAGAAAAGCTCAACAATCATCTCACGCTCAGCTATCAGTTTACAAGATAGAACGTTATTTTTCTTTTATCTTACCTTAATGTTTTTAACTCTGTATGCTCTTCCTTTGGTGAATGCATGCTGCCTCGTTCTCTTCCTGGATCATGTGGCTCAGTACAAGAGTCAGACTGTCCGTTGAGTTTCTCTGAACTCAGGATGGAGCTCTGAGAAGATGAAACCAAATAAGCTTCTGGCTCCTGCCATTCTTCAGGCTGCTTCTGCTGTCAGTGCAAAAGTTTTAGGGTTAGAGACACATAAACGGCACATTAAATACTTTTGGGAAGTAAACACAGACTTTGGGTGTTTTATTTTTCCTTTTTAAGTTTTACCGGCATGTTACACATCAACTATTCACATATATTGCAAAGCACAATTACTAAGACACACATTCACTCACAATAAAAATAAATTATTTATTGTTTCAAGTTTAAAATTAATTACTGACATCTCTACTGCCACTTTTGGACATTCTAAATCTTAAACCTACTATAAATCTAAAGTAAATCTACAGTTCCCAAAATATTGAACAGTGATGCGGTTTTTTTAGGAATGGTACAATGTAATGCAAAAAAAGGTTTTATGCAATGCTGTTTATTACTAAAGTACTCAAAATCCAATGTAATAATGCCATTGTACCATGCTTGACACCTGTACAGCTGAGTCTCCCAGGATGCTCTTTGCTCCCTCCATGACAGCCATATATGAAAATCGAAGCTGATCTGGGGTTTGGATAAGGCCCATTCGATACTCTCTCATATCTAACAAAACCTTTTGAATGTCCACAGATGAAGGGTCTCTCCTCTTGTCCATCTACAAATACAAAACCACAATGATACACAGTTAAATGTTAAATAGAACATTATATGTACCTGACAACAGAAATCATCTAACCCTGGTTAAAAAATATATATAGCCTATATTATAGCCTCACATAAAGAATGTAATAAAAAATAAAAAAATCACATGCTGTAAAACTTTTAGAATCATTAAATATTTTGTAACTGCATTCTTACCAATACAAGGCAGGTGTCAACCAATGAGAACGTCCCAGATCTCCCTATTCCTGCACTGCAGTGCACCACCGCTGGTCCGTTCTCTGGCCCCAAAGAGCCAGACTCTCGAACCTTGAGAAGGAAGTTGAGGAATGACGCTGGGGACTCGGGCACGCCAAAATCAGGCCACGTTGTGTAGTTAAAATGGTAGATGTCTCTGGTTTCTCCTGTCTAAAAATACAGGATCAAATTTTAACATTTATTTTTAGCCTTTTTAGTGAAGTACTCAATGATGTAATGATTTAACATTACGTTCACCTTGCAATTTTTGAGTTCTAATAGTCTGATTGTGTAATTGGGTTTAATATCCTCAGACACCAGAGTCACCATAAACCCAGTGTCACTGAAATCCATGTCTCGCTCCTCCTTTGATGGCCAGTACTGCGCACACTTCTCCTGTTCAGATCGAACAAAAACACCAAAAATTAGACAACACAATGAATTCATTTTGTTTGTTTTCCCCCCACCAAGCATGCAAACCCACATTATTTACATTTATCAGCTTAATACATAATAATGACCCCCAAACAAAACAGATCTCAAAACCCATTATTTGAAATAATAGTGTAAGATAATGTGTAAGATATATATCTATACACACACACACACACACACACACACACACACACTACCATTCAAATGTTTGGGATGAGAAGTTTGAATAAACAGTAATGTGTGAAATATTATTACATTTTAATATAACTGCTTTACATATTAATATCTGGTTCATCACCAAATCATTCCATCATGCTGATTCGGTACTAAATAAATATTGCTGCTTATTCTTATTAATACTGTTGGAAACAGTGCTTCTTAATATTTTTGTGAAAGCCAGACATTTTTTTTAAGATGCATTAATAAATAAAAATGTAATGCTATCAAACAATTAATTGTGTTTAGCTGCATCCAAAATACATAATATAGTGTGTGTGTGTGTGTGTGTGTGTATATATATATATATATATATATATATATAAACACACATACAGCTTCTATTGTGAAACATTTATATATGACAAATTATTATAAATATATAAATGTATTTAGCATATAAACATAAAGTATATTTACATGATAAATATATAATATGTAAACAAAAACGTATTCTTAATTGTGATTAACCACATCCAAAATTTGACAGCACTGATAGTTTATGATTTATTTGAAATGTAACTTTTTTGGTAAATGTAAAGGTCTTTACTGTCATACTTTTCATCAACTAATGCATCCTTGCTAAATAAATGTAGTAATACCTTAAAGAGAATATAACAACAACAAGCAGTTTCTTTCTTTTAAATAAAATGATAAGAAACATAAAAGCAAAGAACAAGTGTTGTTTGTGTTCACTCACCGAGCCTTTTTCTATAACTCGGTTAAGCATAATAACTGCTTTGCAACGCTGTTCCCAAATCATTTGCCAGAAGTGACCACAAGTGTTCCTCAGAGGGCCCTGCAGAAAGAGAAGAGCGTCTGCGATTAGATTAGAGAATACACAAACAAGCTGGTCAATGCAAAAGAAATGCAGGTTACATTAAATTACAATCTTCAGAAAAGTCTTCTTCGTTCTACAAAAGGCTGTTAAAAAGATACACTAAACACAAATCCAATCAAAACAGGGGAAACGTGTAAATCAAATTTGTTGGTATATCAGAACCACATGGAAATGTGTATTGAGGCCACATGGGACATCAATGCAAGTCAGTTAAATGCAAACAGTGGACTTACTTTTTCCATTACTGCCATACCTGTGTCAATATGTACCTTCTCTGGGCCTCCTCCATGGTAATTAGGCTCGCATTTATGTAGTCATTCTCTGAATTTTCTAATCTCACCCGACTGTGATCATCTTAACACAAAAATGCAGGTTAAAAAGTTTTAAGACTTTTTAAATAAAACAAATAAGCAATTTCTCAAATCATTGTCATTCAATTCTGTACGGCTGCTGAAAACATTAGGTCACTATTGACTTTCATTACTTTTTTCTTTATACAATGAAAGTGAATGGTGACTGAGGCGGTTATCCTGAGGCTGACATGAAATATTTGAAAAATATATGAAAAATACAAGGAAAAAAAAAAAAAGAATGATGCTGGCTAAATACAAGTTTAAGCATACTGTCCTTTCCAGGACAAGGTTAAAAAATGTGAAACATTGTTAAAATGGTTTACATAGAAGAAACTTACAAGGACTGACGTCTCTATATCTATTCCTATTACGATTTTCTGGGAACTTTGCCACTTTGTAGGGACACTCTTGAGACTGGTTACGGATTTCCTAGAAAGAGATTACAAAATAACAAACATCAGTGCGAAAACCCTGAGAGCCATCTCAAAAAAAACAACAAAAAAAACACCACTATGCTCTTATATGTTACATGACATGCGAAACCGGCATATAAACTTGTCCTTACATTTTTAATATGACGCAAGTTATTAAAATAAAATACCAAATAAAGAAAAAATAAAACGGCCAGAATAAAGTATATTTAGTCAAATAAGGGGGTTGGGCATGTAGGACTATCTGGCTGAGTTATAGAGAACTGACAGCTTCGGTTCTTCAGTTCTTGAGAAGTGCTCGTCAGTTCTCAGAAACCAGTGCATGGAGGTGTGTCAAAACATAGCGCGCTCCCTAACTGGACGGCATTTTCGAGTATCACAGCTGCACGCGGGTGTTTTAGAAGGCGGCAGAGATCCGATGACATTTAGAGTGATAGGACTTGGAACGTATATGGTGCCTAAAAGAAATTCCGCGTAAAACGGCGTTGTCTTGAAATGCTGTCTAGGTAGACAGCTCACAAGGTGTTGCGACGCAACCCACGTGTTCACAGGAAGCTGCTCTAATGCACCGCGCAGTGACATGAACACTCACGTACTTCACATCGCTGGTATTTTACGTTACCCAGTGTAAACAAGTTATTTGAATACATGACAAATGGATTTATTTATTTATTTTTATTTGATTTTACAGTTTTAAATAATTGCAAAACCATTTCCACTCTCGCTCGGGTTTACCCAAGGTGAAGTGATTCGCAAAAGAAGATTATTTTAGATGTAGCTGAGGGCAGTAAATTAACGTGGACCGTATTTCTCGGTATTACGCGCATGCGCTGTAAAGCAAAGTTGAATTACCCATTCGTTCTCACGGCCCGAGTACTTGCATAGGACTATTAGATAAACATTACTAATCTATCAGGATAGAATACAGCAGGTGTCCCAAGCGTTCATCCTAAGAACGGCTTAAATTTAATCATTCAGAAGAACCGTGTGACTTACATTATAAAGGTTTTGCCACTGTCCAGATGAATCGATGTTCTCAAACTCCTGATCCATTTTTTTCCGAAGCGGGGTTATTCAAATGTGAAATGGTTAAATCATATGTCGTCTGAGCTCAAACGAGGGGTCACTATTCCATGGTTAAAAATGGTCATGATCCCGTAAAAACGGCAAGGAACGGTGCAGTGCGATGTTAACCCTCATCAAAGAGGATAAAATTACCAGCACTTTCAGCACCCCCATCGGCTACTTCCGTGTGCCAGTGGAGAGCGGAAAACAGCGCCCTCTGTCGGCAAGAGGCGACATCACTTCCTCGATTACTTCCAGGTAGGAGACTCATACAAGTGAATCTTTTGAATCATTTCACCAAAACGACTCATCCACTGACTATTTGGGAAGACTTCTAAGTTTGTGCATCGATCGGTTAATCCACTCAATCCACCAACAAAACGACGCGATCTTTTAACACATTTCCTCATTCACAAATCAAGTTTTTCCACAAAATTTCAACCAAGCTCATTTCCCCCCCCGCCATTCTCATTCACCAACTTAGAGATGCTTTTTCAAGCTATAGCACGATACAATAAGCACATAGTTACAAAAAAAGCACAGTAGCATCACCATTTCTGCCATATATAAACTATATAAGGCAGAATTATTAAGGAACAATAGCGAGTCAGTGCGTGGAAGTGAACGAGAAAGATTTGTTCAAATTAAAGATTCTTTTAAATTCAACACTACTTCCAGAAAAATGATTGAAAAGCGTCCTTTAATTATATTGATATAATTTTTTTCTGTTTGTCTCTTAGTGTAATTAAGTAAATGCATCATAGATTACATATATTGTCAATTTAAACACATTATTGCCTTATTTTGTTCTTGCCCTGCAGGTATGAACAGCTGCTGCTTATGAATGGCTAATAAGATAATGCTTTTATCCCACTCACACCTGATCATGCAGTATGCTGCAATCCCCATTGTATAGACTCGCTGTCTGTTTGGTAGCACATCTATCTTAAGCTGGTTCTTCCATGTTTATGGCTTCATCTACTGTTAAAACTCACTTAAACATGAGAGGAAATATTTTCATCGCCTTCGCGTTGGTGATGTCTTTGTTTTATTTGGGTAAGTCAGTCATTTCCATGGAGTTTGAGAAGTAGCCTGTTATACTGTTTTATGTTAACGCATGTTTTGAATGGGTTTTTGTTAACCGTTTACTTCCATGCCACATTTTAAGGAGAATCATACCAGTGTGATTAAGTCCCTTTTGTATCTCCAATATGAGTGATTGATGGCTTAAATGGCATTTGAAAATACCATTGATGATATAAAACGCACTAGAGAAATTAATTAGAGAATAATGCCCTTTAATTTGCCTTCCAGGACAAACACTTGAGTGCTTTCGGTGTGAGCTTGGATTCTGGAACTTGTGTTACACTACCAAGACAAACTGCAGTAATGAGGAATTTTGCTATGTGGGAATTGGCAAAGCAGGTAAATGTGCTTCTAAAGCTTAGTTTTAATCTTTTTATTATCATTATAAACTCATCTATAAACTGCTATTCAGCAATAATCCTTTCCCTTTGTTTTTTCAGCTTCTGTCCTGGATATAAAGGAGATGGGTTGTCTTTCCTTGGAGGGTTGCAACAAGACAACAGTTGTAGATTTCCTTCCCAATAAGACCATATACACCTTGAAGACCACCTGTTGTGAAACTGATTTCTGCAACGCTGGCCCTTCCATTCAGTTGTCCCTTGCAGCTCTTTTGCTTCCTGCATTTCTCTTAGCTGAAATTATGAATGGGATTTGACTTCTGAATTGTAATTGGAATATAAGGGATCGAAGGCTCTTCGTGTTTCCACTGTTTACATCCTCTACACCTGTTTTACTGTTGTTGAATGATCTAAAGCAGCTGCCTTTTTATATAGCAGAGCACATTTGGGATGTTCTTTTTCTAGCCAGTTGACTTTTTTTTCCATCCAAACGAGTAAGATTGACGTTCTTGTATTTCCTCAACATATGTTTTACTATTCAATAAATGCAAATGTCAAAGATTCGTGGTTTCCTGTCTTGTGCACGGTCATAATTGCAAGCAATGGAGGGCGCTATTTGACTAAGCTACTACTGCGCATGCTCAGAGTTTCGCCGATCTTTACGTCAGCCTCTAGAAGAGTTACTCTGATCTTTTATTATAAAGATCTGGGATACATGCTTTCCAAGTCCGACGTGATTGGACTGCTTGCAACCACGCGTTTAAAACAAAAAAAAAAGTAGGGAAGTGCACAAGTTCGTGTTTACTTCCCGCGTGCCATTATCAAGAGGTGTCGATAATAAAAGCAGGATGTTTGTCGCGCGCAGCATCGCGGCCGATCATAAGGATCTGATCCACGATGTTTCTTATGATTTTCATGGGCGGAGAATGGCAACGTGCTCCAGCGACCAAAGCATTAAGGTAAATTGTTTATCATCCCATGGCCTGCTAGTGTTTGTTTGCAATGCGTGCAACATAACGTTATGTGCTTAACGAGCATTCAGTGTAAATGAAAAAATACATGAATGTGACGACGGTGCAAATTTTGAGTTTTGTGTTTTGTTCCCCCTCTTAAGGTGTGGGACAAGGGTGATAACGGAGAATGGAACTGCACAGCCAGCTGGAAAGTAGGTCTTCCATAAAAGAGTGGTTCTCGACCAGCTGTCTTTGCGGGCGTCAAGATAAAACATCTTAAATGAATCGGTTATTAATTTAGTAACTATTATAGTATCTGTGTTTTAGGCATTTTCAGTCAAAGTTTGGAATCGCTTTCTTTCCCAAACCCCCTGTTTGGAGGCTGTATGAAGTATTAATTTATTTTTATATCGAAAGCAATTCTGTTTTGAATGAAACTGCTTAAAACACACATGCAAACATCAAAAATGGAGTCATAGTTCATACCTTTTTCCCCATTCACTGCAGTTTTTATTAAATCTTTTAGTTCTTAAACTTTTTAAATAAAACTAATTGTGAACAGTGTCAGTTTCTGTTTATAAAGCTTGAAAACAAGCAACATGATGAAATTAATTAATGATAAATTAATTTTTTTTTGTATCTTGCATTGTGAAAACATAATCCACATTAAACAGATGTGTTCTATATGGAGCAATTATGAAGACATGGCCATGAGGGAAATAAAATTATGAAATGAATAACTATTGTTTTGTGAGAACGTTTTCTGATCTCAACATGTAGTTCTCTCATTCAGATGATAACCAAAATCCAACTGGTAAACCATGTAGTAGACTAACAATATTGGCCATCATAATCAGGTGTTTGTGTCAGGTTTTGTGCTGTACTTTGATATACATCTGTCTTTTGTAGACTCACAGTGGCTCGGTTTGGAGAGTGACCTGGGCCCATCCAGAGTTTGGACAAGTGTTGGCGTCCTGTTCCTTTGACCGTACTGCCATAGTATGGGAGGAGATTGTTGGAGAGTCCAATGACAAACAACGAGGACAAAGCCACTGGGTAAGAGATCCTTTCTAACATGTGCATTTGTTCTAAATAAGCTTGGTTTTATTAGGTTTCTTTAACACGAGAACCACCAGAATTCTGTAACTACTAGAATGGCCAATTTAATTTGACCGCTACAGAAGAAACACAACTTTTTTGTGTTTTGTCACTTTAATAAAATAACAACTTCAGAATAAAATATACACACATTTAGGAAAAGGCAGGGTATTATATTAGTTTTATTTCAATCAATGTATCATATTGCAAAATTTAAAAACATGTTAAAATGACAGCGGGTTCCTCAATAAGAGTGGCTACAATGTTAAGTGTACTCTTTATTGTCTAGTGCTTTTCTTTTTTTATGTCTTATGTTGTGCTGCATATATTTGTCAGTATATATTGCACAGAAAGCAATAATAGTCTGTGCATAGCTTTTGTACATTACAACAGTCAACATTTGTATACCTGTATTCACATCAGATAAAGAGAACCACACTTGTGGACAGTCGGACATCTGTGACTGACGTGAAGTTTGCCCCGAAGCACATGGGCTTGATGCTGACCACATGTTCTGCAGACGGGGTGGTGCGAATCTACGAGGCACCTGACGTGATGAACCTGAGCCAGTGGTCCCTGCAGCATGAGATCTCGTCCAAACTTTCCTGCTCCTGCATCTCCTGGAACCCTTCCAGGTGAGAATTCACAAACAGTAATGTAGTTGCAAAAATTTACTTTGAAGCATCTTGGAGACGTTGCCACAGTTCTTCTGGAGTACTGTGTGTATGTATATATATGTACATGGTTATATACATTTCAAAATAATGTTTTATATATCATAAATAAACATAGTACTCATGCATATATTATGTAAAAAAAAAAACACTTATTTTTGATGTGATTTAATCATTTAACAGCATTAATAAAAATATATCCTTTGTCTTCTCAGTTCCCGAGCTCATGCTCCTATGATTGCAGTGGGTAGCGATGACAGCAATGTAACATATGGCGGCAAAGTTCAGATTTACGAGTATAACGAAGTTACAAGGTTTGTCTTTAATTCCCTTTTAATAGGCTCATCAAAATTTTAGACATTCTGATGCTGAATGCAACCAAACTAATCTAAGAAATACCTTTCCCACATATCTTTTATACACATTTAAAATCTTTAAATATGTGTTTTAACAGGTTATTTATCTACTGACTTTATTTTGATGGTTGTAGGAAATATGCTAAAGCAGAGACACTGATGACCGTTACAGATGCTGTACATGATATTGCATTTGCTCCAAATCTCGGACGGTCTTTCCATGTACTTGCTATTGCAACAAAAGATGTCCGCATCTTCAAACTGGTTCCACTTAGGTGAGCAAAATTACAGTAGAATGGGATTAATTTAAATGTAATAATAATAATAATAATAATTTAAAGTTTAATTTTGTAAAGCTTAAAATTCAGAGATATTTGGCATCTAATTAGATTTTAACCAATCGATTTACTTTTTTGACTAACAGAAAGGACAGTTCTTCTTCAGCGCCCACTAGATTTGAGGTGCAGGTGCTGGCTCAGTTTGACAGTCATAACTCTCAGGTGTGGCGGGTCAGCTGGAACATCACCAGTACACTTCTGGCTTCCTCTGGTGATGATGGTTGTGTTAGACTCTGGAAAGGTGAGGGTTCATAAACATCAAAAAAATGCACCTGTTAAAGTGTTATTCATTTATTGTAATTTGACCATTTCTCCAGCAAACTACATGGACAATTGGAAGTGTACGGGTATTCTAAAGGGAGATGGCAGTCCAGTATCTGGTCAGCCTGGTGCACTGAGCGGCATCCTGGGATCTGCTACTGCACAGAGTTCTCTAAACGGCGCCACTGGAAGATAGATGCCAAGTGACAGGACCACCCTGACGAAGTCTGGAGCTGAGCACTTCTTTGATACTAGACTTTACACTGAGACCAACTGATTGTGCTTGCTGGACATACAAGAAGACTGGCACTTACTATGGGTCCATTATTGTTAGTATTATAAACTGCCTTCAAGTAATGTTCTTTAAGTTGACTTCTCTCTGTCTAAAGAATTATGTTATCTGGATAAAGACTGTGACAAATACATGGACAACTTGCCCATTTGTGTTTTAAAAAGATGTTCTGATCATGAAAATACACCTATCTATGTTGTAGTAAAAGTTTTATTTTAATTGTTTTGTTGACATTAAGGAAAAAAGAAGTTACGAAGCTGCAAAATATTGGTCTAATTGACTGGACTAAATGTTCATTAAGGTTTAAGCAGCTGGTATATATGAAGGTATATATGAAATATTCAGAAATATTTGAGCTGGTTTTATTTGAAGCACACATTTATTAGTAAAATAGGCAATAACGGTATAATAATCCTTGCTAGGTTACTTTTGATAGATGATTTGATTTACACATATGGTCAAAGGTTTCTGTGAAGAAAAAGGGAAGTTAAATTAAATGCATTTGCCTTTATCAGAATTGTTTTCTTTTATTTATAGAAGTAGTGGGTTGAATATAAAAATCTGACTTTGCCTGAAAAAAAAAATAGACATTTTATTGCAACCACAATCTAGTAATGGATGGTGTTTATATTTTGAGCGGGTGTTTTCAGTTGTTCAATAAGCAATCTGAATCTTCGTCTTAAATCAGAATAATTATTTCTAGTCTAAATTTTAACAGACGAGATGAATTACAATGAATACGTTTAGTTATCAACTGTCATGTAAGGCTCCCACAGTTGTTAGACTCAGCTGCTCTGTAGATCACGTTTCACGATCTCGTAGTTTATATGGTGCGTCATTTGTAAAATTAAAATGATAATTATATAATCATTTAAAACATTAAAAATGTTATGTTCTGTAACTACTAATTATACATAAAGCAATGCTTTTTAGAACCAATTTTTGTGAAACTGTTTCCAACGAACAGCTGCTTCATTCAAAATACACAACAATGTGATTGACACATGATTTCGCCACTCCTTGAAAGTAGTCGAAAAGGATTGTCCAATAAAATTTGCCGTTATGTCGAAGCTCCGCCCATGCAAAGAGAAACCTAGAGGCGGGATTCTCCTGTAATGGCTTCACCTCATCTTTACACTTCGACAAACTCTTCTCCTAAAGCGGGGAGGCCGCTGTAACTGCAAAGATTTTTAGTATTACACGAATTATCGGTGCTGTATTTGCATGAAATAGTTGAATGAACTACGTTTATGAAGGCACAAGTGCCGCTTTTCACCTCATGGTAAGTTGTCTTCGAAACAGATTGCTCTCAGCTGTTGCAAATCTTTTTCAGAGTTGTTGTCACTCTTTAGTTTTCAACCAACGACTGGCTAAAAAAAAAAGAGTAAGCCCGAGTCCTGAAATTTGTGTTTTTTAAGTGTTACTTTCGTCTTTGTCTAACTATTAAGGTCGTGTAACAGTTAGTTGAAGTGTTTGTATCTTGGCCTTGATTAACGTTAGTCTCCGTTGAACGGCGTTCATTTGAGTCAAACAGCCCGTTAACCTTATTTGTTTAGTCTTTATTTAGTTCATCCAAAAGACTGTCATTCTGTTGTCAGAAACATTCTATAGAGGTTAATATTCAGTTAAAGTTGTTTCATATTGAACTGATAAAGCTAGTCTGCTAACTACAAACGTCATACGAAAGAAGCAATTTCTAGAGTAAGTTAACAGGGCAGTGACTTAAGTTCATTAGGTTGCTAAATATTGCCCTTTTTTTGCATATTGCGTTTTTTTAGTAATTAGCTAACAGCCATATCAACAGATTTCAGCTGTGTACAGTATGAGTTACAAAACACCCTGTTATGTCTGATCTAATACTGTCCAGCTTTGTATTAAAATGACTTAATGCAGACGTTTATAGATGGCAGTCCAGTACACACAAGTACAGTATGACAGTGTTATTTATCACAGTGTAGTTTCCTATAATGTGGGCTGTTTCCTCTTCTGTTTTTATAGGTCACTCCTCATGTGGTGAAGCCCTGTGTCAATGAGTCACGCAGACATGGAGAACTTCCAAAACATTGAGGATGAGCCGTTTCCCAGCTTCCTTTCAAACGCGTCACTGGGCAGTAGTGGCCGCACCACTCTCGGCAACATGACTCTGGGCTCTACGCTCGGGGTGCCCATGGCCGCCTCCACCGTGGCTAAAATTAGACCTCCAGTAGACAACAGGTGGGAGACTCCTGCGTGCAATCTCATGAATATTGTGACTGTGTGTCTGTGCTAACTAGGGTCCTTACACAATCCAACATGTTCAAAATTGAACTGGAAATTAGGTGCTGGGCGTCCG
>JAUMHI010000058.1:5366896-5420931 GCA_032359435.1 Enteromius unitaeniatus | reverse complement strand
CTTGATAATGTTCAGTGCTTTGCTACAATCTGTATTGTTAAAAGCGCTATATAAATAAAAGTGACTTGACTTGACTAGGGGAGAATGTTGACTTCCTCAGCTTCTTTGAAAATGGTAACCTCATCTCATTCTCTCCAGTAAATTGTTAAATTCATTGCCTGGCAGGTTTCTTTTTTCGCCTTTGTTTGAGGGATTATCTCTGTATTTGTTTTTGTAAAACACCACATTTTTATTTTACTTAGTCTGTCCATAGCATCTGTGTCATGGATCCCAACAAACTGTTACAGAATCCTAAATGTCTCGTCTCAGCTCCTCGGAGCAAGGAGAATCTCTAATGTACATTTACAGGAACATGTTCAAAAATTAGAACCAACTGAAATCCTAACTGAGCAATTACTTGAGGCATGAAACATTTCAATACATCCATACTCTTTCTTTTAGGACTACTAATGTGAAAATAGCATTTATTGTTTGAATTTCACTATAAATTGTCTTCAGGAGTGTTGTTTTTGAATATCATTGGTTTGCATATATAGGAGAATGTGGAGTTCACACTTGAAGTTCATAATACTGAATGTAAAAGTTCAGATTTTTATACTAAAGTTACAAAACCCAAAGTTTATTGTTATTACTGTGTGAAAGGCATGCTACAAATAATGTTTGGTGAAGGTTTGTTCCTGCAATTTAAAACGGTCTAAAAGATCTATGTTCATCAAAACATTTTGACTCCAAAAGTCTAACTTCGATCGATATGTCTGGAATTAAGTTGTAAATTTAGAGTGATTTTGCACTTTTTGTTCCTTGAAAATGTATTTTACATTGTTGGTCAAAACACTGGTGTTTTATTTTATTGATTTTATTTATTTAGAAAGTTTTGAGATTGAAATGGTTCACTATGAAGGCTCATGAAGGTTCAGGGAACACATGCTTTACTTGTATTGTCTGTGTTTAATGGAAGTACTGTGGTATTTGTTTTGTTTTACAGAGTAACTGATGTGCAGGCGTCATATTTAGAGGATGGACCGTTTTCACTCCTGCATTCCCAGGGCTCAGATGGAGGCAGGGATAAATTTGTTCTCAGCCTCAAAGAAGATTTGTAAGTGTTTAGCAGTTGTTTGTTTCAGCTCCAATGTCGTATCAGAACAGTGATGTGTTCAGTTTAAACTGTCTAAGCATTAATGGCAGGGAGAGCCCCTTAAACTCGAGAACGAACGTGTGTTAAGTGTATAATACATTGAAGAATGCAATGTTTCCATTGCAGTTTTGTGATTTTTTATTTATTTATTTTTTTTTTTTTATGGGAGTTATTGCAAAAAAAATTTAGTTAGCAATTGTAATTTACACAATTTGAAGGGTAATGGAAATGCAGCTAGTGTGACCTTCAGTTCTTGTCTGGTTCATGTTTTAGTTCTTGTGCTACCCAAGTATTGTGCTTGTTGTAGTTAAAGGCTATTTGCTCTGTTATTGGCAGTTTTAAGATGCTAGGAGACAGAACTGCTAGTTTTCTATTTTGTCTGCTGTTTTAGCAAATAAATCATCTGTGGAATGTAATGTTTGTGTGGCTATTTGGTCTTGTCTTCCTCCTTTGAGTTATGTTATGTAGGTTTGCATTTTAACATTGTATCAGCCTTCAACCAGATATGTATTATTGGGAAAAACCTGTGTTGATTGACAGTTATTTTTTATTTTCTCTTTGTAGAGACAATGTAGGTGACTTCATTGCTGCAAATCGATTCTCAGACCTGCTGGTGAAGGTTAATTTGGATGAAACAGAATCTGCTTCTGTTTCCAAAACATCATGTGAAGGGGTGGCTGCTCCTTTAGTGTCAGGTTCTGTTCCTCATCGGACTACTGGTATGTAATCTGTTTTATTTAGTTTTATTTAATTAAGGCTTGTTGTTAATTTTATGGTAAAAACGAATGTGTCTTACTGAAAATGTACGATCATCATTTATTTGCAAAATGGAAAATAAATGGATTCATAAACTGAAAAATATATTTTGTCTCTCTTTAGACCTCTCAACTGGTCTTCTGTCATTATCTCATATTGGAGACAAAGACACATTGGCAGCTCAGGTAATTCTTGTACTTGAGACTTTTTGTCTCAATGTTTTATCCTGTAAAGGCTCACATGACATAAGAATCAGAAAATGTATGGACTAAATCTAAATTGTTTCAGTCCAGTAAGTGTTTCTTTAAATATTACTTATAACACAAAATCTGTTTATCACTTCACTGTTAAGACTTCACAGCAAAAAGGTATGCGTGTGTGCAAGAGATCATCAGAAAATGTTTTGATAATTTAGAGGCCTTACAAATCTACTAATCAAAATCAAATCAAATATCATTTGGTAGGGTTAAGCTCTCTTGTTGTTCTTAGGCCACTGTTCTTCCAGTGATGATGGAGGAAGAGGAGGGTTCCGTCAGTGAAGGGACAGACAGTGAAAGATGCAGTGGCAGCATTGCCAGCTTCCTGGCCAATGAGAAACTGATGTCTCTGGACAGCATGAACAGTGATATGTCAGGTTGGTTATTTTATTTATTTATTTATTTATTTTAATTATATGTTCCAAAAAATAAGCTATAAAGAACCAAGATAAGACAGAAAAAAACTTATTTAAATCAACTTTTGTTTTTGTAGATGAGGACATTGATGTGAACCAGCTCCATGATGAGGAACTGGATCTGTATTTCAATAAGCTGATGCCACCTGCAATGCAGAGAGGCCAAGTAGAGGGACAAGAAATCCCTGTTGTGAGTTCTCTTTTGCTATTTGTTTACCAAAGCCGACCTTTTTTTTTTTTTTTTTTTTTTTTTTAAATGTCATCTGTTCCTGTTGTAGGAGTTACCTTCCGGTTCATATCAACCCCACTCCACTGAACCAGAAAGGAACAGACACCATGATGACTATGACCAAGTATGAGTTAATATTCCTGTAGTCTAAATAAATAAAAAAAAAAAAAAATTATATATGCATATTGTTACAAAGAAAGAAGTGCATTTTAGTCTTTCATATTTATATTATTTCTGTGTTCTGAAACGTTTTGGCTAATGTTTGCTTTTACTATGTCACTCCACAGAGGGACTTTCACATGCCTGATGTACGTCTGGCCGCCACGGGTATGGATTCCTGTCCTGCAAGTGATGAAGAGGATACAGAGGATGAACTCGAAGCTTCACAGAACCGGGGCAGAGCAAGATTCCTCCTACCCAGCACCTCCAGACAACCGGTTAGTCACAAGCTGATTTCTGTTTTGTTTTAATTTTAGTAATTAAGTAATTCACTTTCAGTTATTTGTATATGGTCAGGTTGGAGAGAGCCATCGGCCCCATTTTCGACCAGGTTTGGAAGGAGGAAGCTCTGATGATGAGCTACAGATGGGAAGTAGGAACCCAACCACCAGGACAGGCATTGAGCACCGCCGCTCAGCAGAGGGACAGGTCATCAACTCTCCTATTAATGGTAAAGGGTTGTTTAATACATTTTTTATTTGATTTAGTGTTTTTGATTTAAACATTTAGACTGTCAGGAGGTAAGGCTTATCATTGTTTGTGCCATCAGGTGATGGAGGAGGAGGAGATGGGAGCAGTGGCAGTGATGAGGAGGGAAATGACGGTGGAGTTTCTACCATTCCTTTGCCTCCTACCACAGCCCAGAGCACCTATGATGTGCTCCGTGGTCTTGGCATCGTCGGTGCAAGTGGACAGATGGGAAATGATGATCAGCTTCAATCTTTGCTCGGCAGATCAGGCATGATTATGAATGGCCAGGTAATGTTAGTGTCATATGAGCAGTTAATGTAACAATCAATGTAACATTTAATCTTTTATAGTCAACATGAATATTGGGGTAACTTGCTTTAAAATGTGAAGGTTAGATAGACACAGCTTTTAAATTGCTTTTAAGATGGCAAGCTTACTAAAATTATCTTAATTTCTTAATGTGTTTTGGTTTTTACATATCCTAGCATAATTATATTATATATTTTATAATTTTTTTTTTAAGTCTCTTCAGATGGGTGACCGTGTTGGTCCAGTTGGCACAGGGGAGGCTGGTCATACTGCTGTGGCATCTGGATCTGCCAGTCGAAGCCCAGTAAATTGGAGCATGAGTCTGGATCGACAGGAGGCTCTTGTAAGTCTTGAACCATTTTTGCTGCAGCAAGCAAATACATGGACAATGTTTCCTTTAACACACTTTCCTTTAACAGGATGCAATGGATAACTCAGCAGAAGTTCACCTGGGTTCTGTATACTTGAGGGAAGGTGCTGGTAATAACCCTCAGGACATTTCTTCTGCAGTCGGCCTCTTCCTTCAGAGCACCCAGAGCAGTTTCCACCTCTCTCAGATACTTCAGGAATCACATAATAAAACAGAACAAGGGATTGACCTGGGCCACACTTTGGATTTTGGTGCCCTGGGAATGCGTGGTGGTCCTTGTGGAGATTCTCCAGTCCTCAATGAGCCGCAGAGCATCAGCAGTAAAGATGATCAACCTGGAGAGTCTCTGGATGCTAGGTACCTTTGCCAGAGCTTTGATGAGAATCACACGGAGCGTAATGATATTTGGAATCACCAGCCAGAAAATGTGGAGCTTGACTTACAGCAAGGTAACTCCATTTCAAATGTATTGTTGTCAGTGGGTTGCTTAGACATTTGTAGTATTTTATGAAGTATTACAAATTATTTTGTATTTTAAGATTTAGAAATTAATGTTACGTATTTCCTTAGGCACAAATGCCACTCATAGTGTCGTCTACCAGAATGAAGAGGGAAAGTGGGTCACTGATTTGGCCTATTACTCTTCCTTCGAGAAGGAAATGGAGGCCAATATGCCTGAGGAAGTTGCTGTGCAGTTTCAGTCTGAAGATTTTCTTGCTGGAAGTAAGTGAAATGTTTTTATTCTATTATATATGAAAATTAAATTGAATTCAATTGAATTGGCATCCTTCTTTTTTGAAAAGTTGCAAATGATTTCTATTGTTTTCATTGCACACTATTGTATTTGCTTAGGCCAGGCCATGGACAAGATAATTGAGGATCAGGAGGAATTTGAAAAGGAGCACCGGTTCATGCAGGTATGACTGGTTCCCTAGTATTCTGAGTTCAACCAACATTGATCCTAGAACCTAGAATTGTTTTATGCACAAATGCTCCCAGCAACCAAAAAATGTTTATCTTTTGCCTTCTGGTAGGAAGAGCAGATTCAAGCTGTAAATATGAGTGAAGTGCTGGGAGACACATCTTGGAAAATCCCAAGTAGTAGCAACATCCTCATGAGGGCCTCCCAGGTCTCCTCTGATCTTGAGCCTGGGAACCATAGTTATCTGCGTATTTCACTGGGGGAGTTTTTTCAGAGGCGCTCTGAAGCTCTGGGATGCCTTGGGAGCAGTGACGAGGACAATGTTAAAAGGGTAAGGACTCCATCCCGAAGCAGATATATTCAAGATAACATCCTCACTGACATCTCTTATTTGGAGCACTCTGTGTGCTACACAAACGAGACCAACCATGTTAAGTGCACTTGCGACCTGATCACAATTAGATGATCAGATTAGTATGGCACTATCAAGGCAAAGAAGATTAAGAGATCACTTCCCATGATGTGCCTGAACTCTTTGTCTTGAGTGCAGTGCGAGTCAATGCTGGTATCATATTTGGCCAGACCATATGTTAACAACCTTCCCATTAGGAATGTGTCTTGAATGCCATAGTGTAGAGGTGTTCAGTGTTCCTGGATGGTCCATGTGGTTGGCTCAAACCTGCCCAAACACACCTGCCTGGATGTGTCTTTCTAAAGACATTGATTAGCTGTTATAGCAGATATACTCTGATAGGTAGCACTTCACAAACAAACCTAAGTTACAGTTATTCAACCATTTATTCATTTAGCCATCTTTTGGATACTTCATTACATCACCTGAGAAGAGGGAACCGGTTGCATTACTTCGGCCCTCAGATTTGGTCTCCAGAGGAAGCTCTATCAACATTGAGACAGTTGATGCCGATGAGACACTTCATCCAGGTGCGTTCAGCATACTCTACTAGTCTATTAGTTATTTATTAATAATGTTTTTTTTTTTTTCTTACAAGCCATTTTGATGTCCTTTTATGTGAACCACAGATGATCTAGATAAGACTCTTGAGCCCAACACAGCTGAAGACGCACATGAGAATAATGTGCAACCGCAAAGAACTGAGGGACAGTTTTCCCAGGTACTGAGAACCATTTTGCTTTGCAGTTTTTCAACTTTTTTTAAAAAGCTTGTATGGCAACAATGTTGACCCTTTTGTTCTGATTTGTTTTGATATCCGCCCAGTATGGTCATACGGAGAGTTCTGGCCATTCAGAATCGCCCAACTCCAGCAGCAATCTTCTGCTCAGCATCAGTACAATTGCATCCGCAATTGCTGATGCCTCCATCAGCTCAGATCCAGCACAGCTTGCTGCTATGATTATGGAGCTGTCCAAACAGAACCGCTCTAGAAGTCGTCAGCAAGTAGCAGAAGAGTCTATTATGAGTCCTAATTGTGTTGCAGGCTTAAATCATAATGGTCTCTTGGAGGACCTGCAGAAGACCACGTCAGTTGGAGATCTTAGTACTCCTGACATGGAGAAATATCTGAAAAGGGCTGAGGTCTCAGGTAGTGATAGTGATGGATCCACCTCACAGTCCTGCTTGGATATCCTTAATTTGGCGGATAGTTTGGCTATTTCTACCAAGCTGACTCCACATCAGTTGACTCCTCTGGAAAATGAATCGATCCATAAAAATGAAGAGCGTTCACTTATGGAAGAGCAAGAAGTAGGAAAAAAAAATCTAAATCTGGCAGGTAATGCATTTAAACAAACAGAGGGTACATATGTTGTGCCACCAAATCCAAGGTCAGATGTCAAACGAAGTGCAATTCCTCGACCTAAGTCTAGCAGTTTACCAACAGCCACAGCCACTGCGCATCCACCCAAAAGATCTTTAGGTTCTGGCCAGTCATCATCATCTTCCACATCCTTCAAATCAAAACCTCTTGATTTCAAGTCTGGCATTGAGAAAAACAAAAATGACTATCGTGCAGCACCTTCAACCAATAAAAGTGTCCCTGAATCCAAGATCAAGATAGGAACCGCTCGACCACAAATGGCTAACACTACCAGCACAGGTAACCGCCGCTTTGTGAAAGGTGAAGGGACCATGTCAACTCCTGCTTTTGCCCCAAAAGCCTCACCTGGCATTCGCCGTTCAGAAGCATCATTGTTAAAGACCTCCCCACACAAACCCAAGACAACAGGAGGCCGGACAGACAAACCTACCATTAACCAGGCACGATCACCCAGAAGCCCTAAAGCCACTCAGTCAGTTTCAAAAGAGAAAACTGTTGCTGTTGATCGTCAGGATTCCCTGCCAACAACAGAGGAAAAATTTGGTATCTCTTTTTCTTTTTAAACAAATATAACATCATGGAAGCTTCAGAAAATCAACTTTATTTATAACTTTTTATTTAAGGCTCACCTGAGAACAGTGCCCCTGGTGTTGTGGAAGTCACCCATTGTAATTTCAGACCATCTACTTCCCCTCTTACCCACTCCAGTCCAAGCCAGAGCTCGATTCCAAGTGGATATGGGTAATAAAAATTGCTTCTGAACGTCATATCTGACATAATTGCGACATAATTATGTCATATCTGACATAATTACCTTTTTTGTGGTGTAAGCCTGGTTTGACACTTATCCTTGTACTTTTGAAATAGAGAGATGTCTCCATGTTCCCCTAGTGGTGGAAAAGCTCAGAGTCCTTCTTCTGGCGACCCATGTTCCCCTCAGTCCCATTGTTCAAGCCCATCTCTCAGCAGACTGACTTACCTCTCCATTAATGAGAACACTTGCATGCCCACCCCTGATCACCATAAGGTGAGTGTTTAACCCCATTTTTGTTTTATGGGGATTACAATATAAACCAATTAGCTATTAATTAACTAAATTGGTTACTGTTCCTCTAAAATCTGATGTTTTATTATTGCTGAACAATTAAATGCTGGACAATTAAACAAGGATAATTATTGCAGTATACATTTTTAATACATCACACCCATTAGAAATTGCAGAAACTAAAGATATTTCTTTTGTTGAAAAAGTCTAAAAGTATTATTCATTAAAGTGCTAGAGCTCCTACCCCTTTAATTGCCGATGCAAACGTTTAATTCACCCCCCAGAGCCGTGTGAGGGAAGTTTCATTGTTTGCACATGCTTTATTTAACGTTAGTGTAATAAAAATTTATAACCGATACATTTCAAAAGCTGAATAATCAATCGGATCCTACTAATTAATCTGGGAAATAATCAATGACCATTAGACTAATAGATTATCAAATACAAAATTTATATAATTTGTTGCAGCGCTGTCTGAAGTCCATGCTGCTTGACCTATTATTTTATATTGATGGTAATGTCACTGATTTACTGTATGGATTGAATGTGCAGATGAATCTCTTTTATTATTCTCCAGAAAAACACCTCAATGGCTCTAAGCACCACTATAATCAGAGCCAGTCCGACTCCCCCAGTGGAGCCATTTGATAATGGAAATGTTCTGAGTTCTTCAAAGAGTCCAGAGCCTCTTTGCCACTCTGAAATTCCAGGTCTCAACAAAAAGACCTCAGAACTTGGCGCACATAGCCAAAGTGACTTTCGTAAAGAATATGGAAATGAATACCCTAAGAGCCGCCAGTCTGAGCCTGGGCCGAGGTTGTACCCTCAAGTGGATTCTGGGTACTCGACCAAACTGAACATTCAGCATTCATCTGGGACAGCAAAAGAACAGACACACCAAGTCCTGCCAACAGGATCTTGTTTTGGGTCTGTGGATGAATTGACATATGGGTCAGTACCCAGCTATACCTCTCAAGGTGCCCTGACAAACATTCCCAACCTCCTCACAGGGCATTCCCTCTTTAGTTCCCAACTGGCACAGCAGTATCTGAGCTCAGAGGGGCCTCTGCATGCACCCTATCAGATTGGAGGACCATCTGGTTTTTATGGAGCAGTGCCTGCAGCTAACCCATCCATGGGACATATGCATGTACCTGGGCGTTCAAGTATTCAGTCTGGTTACCTGAACTCTGTTCAACAACATCCACCTCAGTATCCAGTCAGCAAGAGCTATGGACAGCCAAGCATTGGGTCATGGGCTGCACGAGATCTTGCAGACCTTAGAAGTAAGTTTAAAAATGTTAATGTATTGTTGTGTGGTATGAAGGAATTTGTTAAAAGGGGAAAAACATTTTTTTTCTTCAGCTCAAGTGATGGTTCCAAATGAGCTGAAGTTTCCCAGTTCCTGCTGTGTGGGAATTGCTTCTCAGACATCCCTCAACATCTTCAACCCCTCTGAGCGCTGGCAACAAGTTTCAATCTCCATCACAAGCCTATCCATTGATGGAGAGAAGGTTAGAAATCTGTCACATGACTATCACATGTCTAGTAGGTGCTTGCAGTCAGAAAGGTTGAGAACCACATGTATTATTCAGTCCACTGTTGTGTGCAGTATTTTAATTGCCATTTTGGTTTCAGTTGGAGTCTCTCCCATTCCAGTGGCTGATAATAAAGAATAAGACCATAATTGGACCCAAATGTACAGAAGAACAGAAGGTTTTGTTTATAGCACCAAGGGCCGGGCTGTATCAGTATACACTCAGCGTGTCATCCTGGCCTGCGTCTGCAGAGTCAGAGGCTGTGGCACATGCAGAAGTCTTTGCTAAGAAAGTAGTGCTGATTGCTGTGGCTGAGAACCCTGTGATTGAGGTTTGAGATTCCTTTGTCCCTGTTGCCAGTATTAGAACTAGAACTTCATTTTAGTTTTTAGTGTTTTTTTGTGTTGGGATTAATAATTAGTACAAACTGAACAAATGTCAATTGGCCATATTACTGTTACATGTAATTATGTGCAAAAATAAAGAGCTTTTTTATTTTCATATTTTTTATAAATAGATTGATGTTGGAAAGACGGGCTGTCTGGACTTTGGGGACTTGCCAGGGGGCAGTACCAAGGCCCTGCCACTGAAGCTGGTCAACAGGACTCGTGCTACTGTGCCTATTCGACTAGTTATCAGTGCGGTCAGTGAGATCTGTCTGTTTGGAATTGAAAAATGTGTTGATTAATGTCTTTTAACATTGTCTGCTTAATATCTAAAATTTAGACCTTATCCAATGGTATTTTGAACACATTCAAGAACAAATGTTCCGTCTCCCGCAGAATGCATCAGCATGGCATTGTTTTGGCTTCTCTAAGAGCCCAGTTGCCATGACCACGGATGGTTCCCTTCATACTGGCTCGAGTCTGAACTTGCTTTCAACTTCATCAGTTATAAACCATGTGCTGCATGCCAGTTATGCCGAGGTGAATATTTCTATAAATGACTTTCTGATTTGAAAGCAGTTTTGACTGTTCAAGCACATTTTATTCTTTCTTCAGAATCAAGAAAGCTTCTTGGTGTGGGTTCATTTCAGTCCACCTCAGAAGTACATTTCAAGTTCAGGTATGCATGTTAACCTTAACACTGACATAGTTAGATTTGCCAGTTGTGTCTAGTTTTATTTGTTTGTGTAATTGAGATACATTTTAGTTAGTTGTTTTTCATAATTTTAACTTGTTAGTGAATTATAGTAACCCTGCAATCTATACAGTAAAATGGATCACAGACTGAACTTTTTATTTATTTATTTAAGTTGGCTTGAAAAAGCCAATTTACTGATTTGCTAGTTGTTGTTATTATTATTATTATTATTATTATTCTGAGCCAAATTTTGGTTTGCATCTCCTCCTGTTAACCATGCTAGTAACTTGCTAATCATGCTAGCAAACATGTTTTAAACATGCATGCAAAACTGTTTTAAACTTTCTAGCTAGGCTTTTTCAAGCCAACTTAAAGTTTGCCTACAAACTTTATCATCTAGTTCAGTGGTTCCCAAAGTAGGGGTCGTGAGACATTGAGGGGGGGTCGCGAGAGGATTTCCAAGAAATCATTTATTTATATATATATATTTTTTAACTATTATAAATAACATATTTTATCTATAACAAAAGATAAAAAATAGTTTTTTAAAATGTAGCTATTAACAACTAACAAACATGCAAATTCAAAAGCCATCAGCCTTTCAAATTTCTATCCATTTGATCGCGACCACTAAGGTGATTACGACAGATTAATCAAAAGCGTCAGTAGCAGCAGATCAATTTACAACACTTTCCGACATGTGCACGTAACGTGTAGGTAATTTTCATCTCTTTATGCTTAGGATATAATGTTGAAATGAAACATTGGTTAATATCCTAATGTGCACCGTTGTGCGCAACATTTGTATATTTTAACCATTTCTGAGGATAGTGGGGGTCCTGAATCACTGGCACGGTTATTTTGGTGGTCGCGAGCTGAAAAGTTTGGGAACCCCTGATGTAGTTTACTTTTTGTGCTGCAGGTGAGTTGGGGCCAGCTGATGAATACAGTGCACGGGTGGATATTGAGGTGGACAGTCCAGGCCCCAGTCATGTGATTCAGAGTGTTGCCCTGAGGGCAAGGTCAGGCACTCCCAGAGTGCATGCACCTAAAGAACTACAGGTATTGGATAAAACGCCACACCTTTAGCTTTTCAGGTTATGAAATGTTTTATCCTTTTATTAATTTATTTGATTACTTGATGTCGCTGCTTTACTACCTGAATATCTGTACAGACGGTGTGTCTTCAGGCTCCTTTGGGGCAGACAGCCAAGCTGAGACTTCCATTAAAGAATGCAGGCAACATTGATGTTCTACTCGGACTAAAGGTACCTGATCAGGAGCTTTACCTTTTAACACAATTGAGTTTCATTCATTGACTATACATAGTCTAGAACAGTGGTGGTGGTCCTGGAGAGCCGCAACCCTGCAGAGTTCAGCACCTACCCTAATTAAAACTCAACTGTCTGTAGCTTCCAAGTAACCGTTCAGACCCTTATTAGCTTGTTCAGGTGTGTTTGATTAGGGTTGAAGCAAAACTCTTCTGAACCGACGTTCGCCACTTCTTGTCTAGAGTATGCCTTGCATCAACTCCACAGTGTTAAATCTATGTGGCTTTGTTGTGGATTCACACTATTTTTTCAGAGTACTGATGGAGACGACTGCTTCACTGTGAGACCGGAGGAACTGACTCTGAAAGCTGGAGAGGAGCAGGGTGTAGTGGTCTCCTTCACTGCTCAGGACAAACCGAAACTCAGGGAGAGGCATGTTCACTCATAGATTGATTTAACAAAATGTACTTTTGTGACTTTTTGCTTGTATCTGATGTTTTTATTTTTTACTTGTATGAATTGGTCACCAGTAGTTCCTATAGAACTGTTTTAAACCCTACTCTGCAATATGAATGAAATCCTCCAAAATTAATTAATTCCCCCAAACAGAGTTCCAAGAACTAAATGCGTTCCTAGTTCCTGCAGTTTAAAAAGGCCAAAAAGTGTACTTCTGCCAGTAGTTCTAGTAAGGTTCCTCTAGTGCAAGAGCCCCAAATATTGTACTCATGAGTAACATTTGTTTTCTTTTCTTAGCATGTTGACGATTTTGGTTCTACCCAGCGGACCTCAGTATGAGGTGATGCTGAAAGGAGAAGCGGTCCAAGGAGTTTCTGGGAAAGTCGTATCTCCACCTGCTGTGTTATCACAGGCTGTGGTTCCACCCATCCTCTCCAACAAACAGTTTATGGCTTGGGGAGGGGTTACCCTGGGCAGAGCAGTGTGAGTTTACATCGCCCTAGAAACTGCCATTCATAAAAGTTAATTGGATAGAGATTATGCTTTTGTGTTTATAGGCAACAAAAACTGGTCCTAAGGAACAATTCACCCACTACATCACAGCAGCTTAGGCTCCTCATTAGGGGTCAAGACCAAGACTGTTTCCAGGTAAGCTAACACATTGAGAAATGCAGATTTAGGCGTTAAGATCTATAATATATTTAGCTCCTAAGGTGACATAATGATGCAACAATATTAAAATTGTTTTTGTATAGCCAAAGACAGTACTTCTATCGGAAAGATCGGAAGGGGGGGGGGGGGGGACTGGGTGTGTTTTATTGCATTTCACCTTTCAGGTAGAATACACATGGAAAAAGGGGAAGGTTTTTTTCCCCCTTGATTTAAGCTCGCTCCCCTGCATTTCTCTTTTTGGAGAGGCGGAGCTTATTAGCCCACCTTTTCTACAGCTGTGCTACCGCTGCCCCAGTGTTTCATTTGCGCAGATCTGCTGGCTTGCTTTCCTTGCTTTGTCAGGAATTGGGAGCCGAACATAAGCAGCTCCATTTTCATACTGAGGTTCGCTGGCTCTCCAGAGGTCGGGTTTTACATCGCCTCTATGAATTACGTTCCGAAGTGAACGCATTTCTTGTAAATGTTAAGTCCGACCTTGTGCGGTACCTGGATGTACCCCTATGGTTAGCGCAGTTCTCATACCTTGTAGACGTTTTCAATAGGCTGAATTCACTGAACACATCTATGCAAGGGAGAGTTTCCAACATCCCGCTTCTTTCAGAAAAAATGTTCACATGTTTTCCAACTTCGCTGACTGTATCAATCAAAGGAGAGATTTATCCCTGTCTCTTGCACACAGTCGCTCAGCATGTAGAGGGACTAAAACAACAATTCGGCCGTTATTTCGCTAAGGATTTCAGTTCATTTGCTTGAGTCAGAGATCCCTTTATTTGCCCAGGAAAAGATCTTCCAGTTGACATGGCAGAGCAGTTAGTCGAATTAAAGTGCGACACGAGACTGCGAGACTTGTACAGCTCTTCCTCTCTGTCATCATTTTGGTTGAGCGTGATGTCTGAATATCCTCTGTTATCTGACACTGCCATAAAATTACTTCTTCCATTCACCTCAACTTATCTGTGCGAGGCCGGGTTTTCAAAATTGACGGCTTTGAAAACAAAGTACTGAAATCGGCTCCAGGTGGAAGACGACCTGAGGCTTGTGCTGTCCAACTCTGAACCGCAAATTGCGTTTCCTTTTTCCTTTTTCTAATAAGCAAGCGCAGGTGAACCACTGATTTCTTTAACGTTGTCACAGCTGAGACGCACCACACCCTGCGTCCCAATTCGTATAATATCTACCTTCTGAATATTATTTAGGACAGATAGTATGCGAATGCTTGTAGAATGCAACAAACTAATTAAATGCAGCATACTTCACTTAAAATAATACTTGCACGTTATTTAGCATTTTACACGTTACAACTGATACTACTTTAAGTTCTCTTGTTCAAAATAGTTAAAATTTTGATAACATGTTCCATAACTGTCTGTCATTGTATATAGTTGTATGACACTCATAAAATTCCTAAAAGTTCAGTATTAAAAAAAAACTAAAATAAAAAAAAAAAACTATATACTATGGCACATGATAGGGGAGGTTTGGGAGGGATTTGTGTTTGAAAAAGTTGAGAACCTCTGCCTTAATCCTTTCTTCCACTTGTCTGTTTCTGTTACACTCAACCCTGCAGCTGCAGAGCTCGTTTGGCCCAGATGAGCGGCTGACGCGTAACAGAGAGCTGTCAATCAAGCCCAAAGAGGATGTGACTGTTCATCTGCTCTTTGCTCCCACCCGTGTTGCATCCATGCTGGCCAAACTGGAGATCAAGCAGTCTGCTGCACGTGCCTCTCAGCCTGGGGTCAAGTTCACAGTGAGTTTATCAATAATCCCTCATAAACTGTAATATCGGTGTAAATACTTGGTGGTATATTTTAGCATGATGTTTTTAGATCCCTCTGTCAGGCTATGGCGGCACGAGTAACGTGATCCTGGAGGAGTTGAGGAAGCGTTGTGAAGGCTATGTGGCCACGCTGAGTGGAGTGCAGGCAGGCCGTGTCAGTAAGCTCTGTGTGTGCGTGCGAAACACGGGATCACGTGCTGCCTTCGTCAAAGCAGTACCCTACAGCAATCTTCAGAATCGAGCTGTCATGGACTCAACTGTTATTAGCTTGTCCCCTTCACAGTTTGTCCTGAAAGAACGAACACAGGAGGTGAGCCCAGTGCATGTTTGTTTTTTTGGTTTTTTTAATGCCTTTATATGCTTAGATTTATCAGTGTTGTTTCTGCAGGTGATCACAATAGCGATGAAGGCTTCACGCAGAGAGCAGGCTCTCTGTCAGTCTGGTGCAGCTCTTCTTGCCACTGTCTGCCTTTTCTGTGGAGATGAGGTCTCTCGACAGCAGTTCAGGAAGTCAGTGGAAGTTCTCATTTGATTTGAATTCTCAGAATAAATAAGAATATTGAAAAACATTTTAGTGTTCTATTAGGAACTTCTTTCTTTTTCCTTTTTTATGTAATTTTTTGAAAAAAGTAATAAAACTGCCTATTTTTTCATTCAGACATCAACTTAAAAGATCTTACTACGTAAGATCTATTACATAAACAATTTATGTAATTTTACAGTTAATTGTATTCAAATAAAAATTGTGCTGGATTTAATCGATTAATCACATCCTAAATAAGTTTTTGATTACGTGGGTGTGTGTGTGGGTGTGATTTTTGTAATCTTGTTTTTTAAATTGTTTTCAAGGTTACTACAAATCAAGCCAGAAGCAGGGAATAAAGTACTGTCTGAGAACAGCTTATTAAAAAGTATCCCCTTTGATGAAATGTTCCTTGGAGAGGAGCAGGTTCAGGAGGGTAAGATGGCAAGAATTTGCTCGCAGTTGATTGGTTTAATCCATTAACTGTCTTTAATTGTAAATTGATTTATTTTTAGCCTATGATCTGCCTCAAAGGCCAAATGAAGCTCAGATTTTCTTTGGCAACATGAGCAAAGTTATGTTGTCGCTTTTTGGCACTATGGAAATGTCAGACTCTGGAGAGAGTGACCATATGGAGTCTGTCAGACCTTCACAAAGGCATGCTTCTGAATCGGACAGGTAAACATCCTCGAATGACACACTGAACAGAAATGAATGCCTTCAGATTTCAGCATGCTGATGAAGTTAATGTGTAGTTCTCCACACAGCGGTTTGGGGTCATCAGGCCGCTACATCAGTAATGTTTCCCTGGATGTGCTACCCGTCAAAGGTCCTCCATTAAGTCCATCAGAACCTGTGCTGAAACAAACAGAGCTGAACCTAGAGAACACCTGGAGCATAAAGCCTGAACATCTGGTTCTCACAGCACCCACAATCAGTAAGACATTTTGATTTTAGTAATGCGATACTGGGAATGACCTCAAGTGGTTTAATGTTGTTAATAGTAGTTGCATGCACTTAGCAAGTGATTGCTTCATCCTTCACATGTTGTCTTCTGCTTGTTTATTTGCAGACAGTGCAGCTGACACCAGGCATGTGCAGATACTGAACCGCTCAAACAGAGAGCTGAGCTTTGAGCTATCCTGGCCAGCTCACTGCCTTACCATCACCCCTCAGCACGGAGTCATTGAACCCCAGTATGAGACTTGCTTATAAACAAACATTAGGAAAAGCGATGACTTCCCACTGTGTTCTTTTTTTTTTGTTTTTTTTTTGTTTTTTAATTGAAAGTACAAAGACTAAAAATATGTGTGTGTGTGTGTATAGAATATAAAATATTTATTATTTTTTTAGGAACCACTTGCAAATCCTTATCAGTCCCAATCCTTCTCTGGCAACCAAGTCTTCTATGCTGCCCTGGAGTGGACAGATCTATGTACAGTGTGATAATCAACAGAAGGTATTCATTTCTGGTTTTCAGTTATGTCTGACTGAAAAGGGAAGAATTGTAGGATTGTTTTTAAGATCAACACGTATGGTTGCTAGGTCATAACATGCTATTGAATTTACAGTTATAAACTTGTATATGACACAACACATTCTAGTTGTTGTGGGGTGGGGGAAAAAATTAATTTTCTGTTTTTCAAAATGTAATTTTATTAATGTGAAGCAAAGCTGAATTTTGAGTCTTCAGTTTTATGATCCTCCCAAAATCATTCAAGTATGCTGATTTATTATCCATGTTGGAAACTGTTGTGCTGCTTTATCTTTTTGGGACCTGTGATGACTTTTTTTCAGGAGTCTTTAATGAAGTAAAAAAAAAAAATACTGTTTATTCAAAGTAGTTTTGTTACCATATACACTATTAATCAAAGAAAGAAATACTTTTATTCAACAAGTGTTAAATGGACGAAAAGTGATAATGAAGACTTAGATTACCAAAAAGTTAAAACGATATTAATACTTTCTAACAATATAAGAAATAATATATGAATCCACATATCATTTGACACTGACAGCTGGAGTAATTGAGTGCTGCATCACAAAAAGAAATTATTTTAAAGTTCAGTATATTCACATTGGAAACCAACATTAGAAATCGCAATATTTCACCAAAACAACCTTGATGAGCATAAGAGACTCCATTTAAAAATCTTAGATGTTACAGAGAGCAACACCATGTTTAATTTTCACTTATTCAAAAGTTTAGAATCTGTCTTCATGTCTCTTTCTCTAAAGTCCATTAAAGTTCAGATCCGGCAAGATCTGGCCATGGATGTTTCTGCCAGTAGCTGCACCATGGACCGCTCTTTATGCCCACTGCCTCCTCAGGCCGAGACCCCTACAGTACCAGGACAGAAACCTCAGAGCAGCAGGACGCAGTCTCCGGTTGAGATCAAGAACCGAACACTGGTTTTCCCTCCCACCGCCTCTGGAGAGTCATCAGGTAAGTAACTGAATATTTTATTGGTACAGTAACAAGACTACAGTGGATCTAAGAAGCAAGGAAGAGTCTTTCAATAGGATTCTAAAACCTTGTTTTCTTTGTGCAGAATGTTCTCTGGAGGTAGAGAATCATGGAGAAGAAGCCCGATGGTACCTCTCTTCATTTGCTCCTCCATATGTGAAGGTGTGTGGTGTTGGCACTTCCGTAAGGATTTTAAAAGCTTTTATTCCTGGGAGAATTGTGACTTGACTTGTCTGTTTGATCAGGATGTCGATAGCAGTGGAGATGTGTATCGTGCCACATACTCTGCCTTCAGGTGTGAGAAGGTATCCGGGACTCTGGGGATTCAAGAGAGGATGCAGGTAGGGGTGTGGGTATGTCAGACATCATGTCGTCTCTGACACATCTGATATTGTCTTTTAACTGACTTTAGGTTTTGTTTTGTAAAAGGTTCCATTCACTTTCCTTCCTCGTGACCGGGGAGATTATGCACAGTTTTGGGATTTGGAATGTCACCCAACAGCCAAACCTCAACTCAAGAGCCGCGTTCGCTTTCAGTTGTGTGGCACTGTAAGTCTACGTCTGCTTTTTCCTGTGTGTTTCATAGCTAGACTAAACTCTCCCCTATTCATTTGCCTGCTGACAACATTGACTATTAGCTAAAAGTTCCTTTCCATCATGAATTATGCAAAAATGGAAAAAGGAATACAAACAGAGGAATGGTGGCACTTCCCTGTTGAGTGTATTGATTCATGTGTGCAGGGCATAAGAGCAGGAGAAGCATCCAGTGTTCAAGAAAACTGCTCATTGGTGAGAACAGAAGCCACTGCGAAGAACAGGAAGAGACTGGATTCTGCAGGCTCAAAGACTGGGTAAGGGTTGTTTTCCTGTTAGAAATCTATAGAGGAGGACTTCTTCTTCTTCGACTGCTAAAATTTCATTGAAATACTTGACTGTCTATTTCTAAATCAGATCTTCAACTGAGACCCAAAAGAGGGGCGTGTATGCACCCCAAAGTCTGTACACATTTCCTGCCACACGAGTGGGCGCCACCAGCACACTGAAGGTTAACTTCAGAAATAACTCCTCCAACACACATGAGGTGAGAGTGTAGAGCTGCGTTAGTCACAACACACTAAATAAACAAGTGATATTTGTAAAGCAGCAAGGACTAATCAATAATGTGACTTTACGGGTGTTTAAAATCACAAATATATAAATGCAATAGTTTGCCCATAAATGAAAATGAGCTGAAAATGTACTTGTATGTAAGCCCTGTTTACACTACACAACCATAAACGCATGTCACATTAGCATGATGTTATTGATGCAGGGTGAAGATAGGCAGCCACGTCGTCATTTTCAAACATTTCTGTTTTGGATTTGAGTTTTCAAATGAAAACATGGTCTGCAGCATTTTTGAAAGTCTCCCTAATGCTGGAGTAGTGTAACCATAGGAAAAGTTATGTTTTACAGTAAACATAATGTTAGATGTCGATGTCAGAATTAGGGGTGTGGTGAGATCTCATGGCACGAACTTTGTTGATATCCTCTTGAAACTTTTATGATGCAGCGCAACACATCTCTGCTCCGTGATACTGTGTCCGTGTTCCGTTTATGACGTGCAACGGTTTTCAATGGTTGCTTTATCGTGAACTTGACCTGCACTCAATTTCATCTGCTTCAGGAGAGAAATGTATAGAGATCAACACACAAAACAGATGTAAACAAGTCTGTTTACATTATATCAACAATTATGTACTGGAGTTTGGATTTTGATGTTTTTAATCAGCTGTATGAACTCCCATTTCTGACGGCACCCATTCACTCCAGAGGATCCGTTAGTAAGCAAGGGATGTAATGCTTATTTTCTTCATCCATTGGGTTTACATTTTCAGGACATTTCACTTTTGGGCAGGCTGTTCCTTGAAGAGATCAGAGTAACCATTTAAATATAAAAGACCTTCAAGTCTAACAAATTCAGTCACTAAAGGGTCATCGCATGTTGATGTGTGGAGTGTTATTACTGCTTCTCCTAAATGTATGGCATGAAACTTAATTTGAGGTTTTCTAATTGACTTGCAGCTAAAATTCATAAGTCCTAAAGAGCCTTTCCACATCAAGCATTCAAATTATTCTCTAAGGTGAGTTCTATTCTTTTGCTTGCTCTTTCTTTAGTAGTAGAAAGTGTTGCTGTTAAAGTAGAGATTTTTCAAGTATTCCATGTCACTTCCTGCTGCCAGTGCCTGATGTGAAGGCTCTGATTCTGAGCTCAGATATGTGTGTGGTTTGTGGCACTATATGCATGTTTTTTTTTTTTTTTTTTTGTACTAAAATAAGTGGTGTTAAATAATTTTTAGTTACATTTTAAACGGCCAAACTTCTTCCAATGTTTTGTTACTTGTACTATATCACTTGGCCGGAGATTGTGGAAATGTTTTTACTCTTTCTTGTATTGATTTTTGATTATATATTTTTTAATTAATTTTTGGCTCTGTAGCATTACAAGCTAGTTTGGTTTACGATATTTACTTATTTTATTGCCTTTGATCCTTTTTCCTTGTGCTTTCTTAGATCACAACACTACATCAACCTCCCTGTTCAGTTCGTACCGGCCGCTGCAGGCCAGTTTTCCGGGACACTGCTGGTACAGACGGACACAGACGCTAAACTGGCTGTAGAGCTCAGTGGAGAAGCCTTGCCATGAAGACCGGCTCAACATAGCAACTCACCGCCAGCAGAGGACGCTGCAGGATGAAACTAATAATGAAGAGACATTACTTGAACTTCGTCCAGATGCTTTGCAAAAGAATGTCTGACTTTGTGTTTTCTGTGATTGTTGACTGCTGTCATCATATAGGCTAGTCATGGCCTTTTTGGATAAGCACCATTCAATATGGATATTATATATCCAGAATCACAACTTTGTCGCCATCGTTATTTTGCCACGGTTTATCACCTTTGTATCACTGATGTAAAAGATATCAGTTTTTTTTTCTAGGATTTAACTGTTAATACAAGCTCACCTGTTGATAGAAGTGTTATCACATAATGAAGATTGATAATATTTTAAAGACCTGCATCACCTTTAGTTGAAAATTGCACATGCTTTATACACCACAGAATTTTTTTTTCAGTCTTATTGTGTGTCCTTTTTGTATTTATTTTAAATCAGTTCTTGATAAATAAAAAATCGTAATTTTATTTATTACTAAGTTATATTTGTCTTTCACTGTGTATCCTACCTTTACTTTTTAAAGGAATAATTCACCCAAAAATGAAATTTCTGTCGTCATTTACTCACCCTCCAGTAGTTCCAAACCTGTATGAATTGTTTGTTCTGCTGAACACAAAGGAAGATATTTTGAAGAAAGTTTGTAGGCTGTTTTGGGTCACCATTAACTTCTATATATATATTTTTTTCGTACTATAAAAGTAAATGGGGTGAACTATTCTTTATATAACTTAAATGATATAAATTAATTAAAAACTACTTTTTTTTCAGTCAAGACACTTATCTTTTAGTATTTTATTTGTTAAATTGTAATTTCAGATTTTATTAAAAGTAAAAGAGGGAAAAAGGCATCAAAACATTTAAAATATATCCCTGTCTCGACACATAAATGCGTACATATGGCCTAAATTCATGTGCAACACGGTTACAACGTCATTATATTCCTTCTAGCTTACACGGGCCTATGCAATTGTTTCTTCAAAGGTTTTCACATTTTCACACTTAATGTGTCCCAGAAATCTGATCCTATTATCTATTAACAAACTGCATCCTTTTTAATCAAACGACCAAACAGGTAATGAAGAAGTAAGGGAAGTTAGCTCCATAGGATTTTCATTCAATAAGACAGTTTTAGTCCATAATTGGATGTATTGCATCCATACCCTGAGTGTTTAAGATTTCAAGTATGCTGTCTGAAGAGCAGGGTGATGAGGAGCAGCGGTAGCACCAGCAGCCATCTGTGCAGTGTGATGCTTGTGGCTCCGCTGTAGTTACACTGATTACCATTACAGCACATCACCTGCACGCCATTTCCATTGCTGTCCACAGAGGTAATGGCTGCAGAGCTTGTGCAGATTTTTGAAAAGGAGCACGACTTCGCGATGGCAGAAACTCCTCCTGCAAAGACAAAATTCATCTAGTTTTTTTGCTGTATTGATTTTTCTTTTTATAACTGGTGCAGCAGCTTTGAAGCAACTGAATTTCTGACCATGTGATTAAAAACAGCTCACATATGCAAATATCAATTGCTTTTGAATAAATAAGAGTGAGATTGTGCTGTTTTTTTATGAAACCATTAAATGGAAATATAAGCCTCTAAATAAACTCAACTCAACTTTATTTATATAGCACCATTAAAAACATCTATTGGTGACCAAGGTGCTGTACAATCAAGGACATATCAACATTTATACATTAAAACATTAAAAATACAGCACAGACCAGAAATGTCAAATTCCAGTTAGCTACAGTTAAAAGCAAGAGAAAAGAGATGGGTTTTGAGTTTTGCTGTAAACTCATGCAGTGTGGAGACAGATCTAATAGAAACCGGTAAACTGTTCCAGAGTTTTGGAGCAGCAACTGCGAAAGCTCGGTCACCTCTTGATTTTAATAAAAAAAAAACAGCAGCGGAACTTTAAAATCAATTCTATAGTGAATTGGGAGCCAATGTAAAGATATTTAATTTGTGTTCTGAAGATGAACAAAGGTCTTATGGGTTCGAAACGACATGAGGGTGAGTAATTAATGACTGAATTCTAACTTTTGGGTGACCTAACTGTTTAATAACCAAACAGTTAAGTGCCCTCCAATAATATTGGCACCCTTGGCAAATCTGAGCAACGGTGACTGTAAAAATATATCTGTATTGTTCATTCTTTTGATCTTTCATTCAAAAAAATAACACAATTCTAACCTGAAGTAGTAAGAAGTAAAATAACTGAAAATGAGAAATTCTTGTGATTAAATAAATGTTTTTCTCCAATACTTGTTGACCACAATTATTGGCACCCTTAGATTTGTTTTTTTTATATCTAAAGTATATTCACAATTTTGAGCACTAGAGGGTGTTTATGGACATGAAATTATCCAGGCATGGTTTCTTGTTTCACAAAAAAATATATACCCTGTAGGAGGGAAAACAAATCCCACATTTCCATAAGCATTAACACAATGAGAAAAAACAAATACTATATTTATGATGTACAGCATATACAGATAATTGAGCTTCACCAATTAGTGAAGTGACTTTAAGAAAAGAGCCAGAGAAATGAAAATGTCCATTTTCACCATCAGGGAAATAATTAAGAATTTCCAATCAACATACAGTGTTAGGAAACTGCCTGGAAGAGGACGTGTGTCTATATCACTCTACTAAGGAGTAGAGTTTGAGTGGCTAAAGACTCTTTCAGGACCACAGCTGCAGAATTGCAGAAAAGTCAAAAACAATCCCCAGCGTGTTCAGTTGTCAGACAGGACTGGAGCTACAAACGGGACTGGCTTCTATGATCAGATGAAACTACAAAAAAGTGCTTTTTACCAGCAATCACTCAAGATGGGTTTGGTGAACACGGAAAAAAAGTACTCCATGTGTACAATGTATACAATGTACAAAGTATACTGCTGTGGTTTTGATGTTGTGGGCTTACATTTCTGCTGGAGGTCCTGGACATCTTGTTTAGACACATGACATCATGGATTTTATCAAATGCCAACCGAAAAAATCAATAATTCACTGACTCCGTTAGAAATCTTATAATGGGCCATGGTTGGGTCTTCCATTGGGACAATAATGATAAACACAAGAATTAGTCACTGAGCACAAAATGAAGCTTTTGCCATAGCTGTCCCAGTCCTCTGACCTGAACCCCCGTAGAAAATGAGTGAGGTGAACTAAAGAGGAGAGGCACCATCATGGAGCTGGTATTCTGAAGGATCTGGAGAGATTCTTTTCTCTTATCAGGCTCCAAACTCTTCAGGCATTATAGGAGAAAACTCAGAGCTGCTATCTTGGGAAAAGGACTTAGCAATAATTGGGTGCCAATAATTGTAGCTAACATACTGTATTGGAAAAAAGCATGTATTTTATCATGAGTTTTTCTCCCTATTTTCAATTGTTTTACCTCAATAGTAGATTAGAATTTTGTGACTTTTCTGCATAAACAATGCAGATGTATTTATACAGTCACCTTTGCTTAGATTTTCCAAGGGTGCCAATATTAGTGGAGGGCATTGTGCCAGAAGACATTGACTTTGTTAGTATTGCGAAGGAAATTTTGAACTAAGTAATTCTCAAGTCAGTCATAAAATCAGTTGATCATCAACAATGACTAACAATTCTCTTTTCCCTGCAGGCTTAACATTTAAGTGCATTTTAGGGAACAGAAATTTTCTAACCTTAGCACACAGACAAAGATTAGACGGCTAGACGCTTGTCTGAATATATTAATAATATGATCTTGTGACTTGGTGAAAAAGCTAAAGTAATCCGTTTTAGAGAGCGGTTGCTGATTTTTAAAATGATATTAAAGGAGAATTATCTTATTCCCAAGTGATAGTGTTTAAAGTGGCGAGACAGCACTCGACTCAACAGGGTGTTGCTTGAGATATGCTAAAAATGTATACATTTCAAGCATCTCCATGTCAAGTTATCATTTTCTCCAGAATATCTTTTGAGGATTAGTTAATAAATTCTGTGTAAACTACCATTTAATATTTCAATATACATTAAAACTCAACTGTCTCTGAAATGTTATTCACTGAAAAAAACTTATAGTGCATAGTAGTAAAATATGCAATTACATAAAAGCAATTAGCATTTGTGCTGTACTGTGAAGCAGCAGAATTACCTACAGGCTTATGTTTACCAATATGATTTGTGTTTATGATAAACATCAATGCCATGTTTTGGTATGATCTGTATGTCTGTATATGTTTCTGAAAACGCAGGGTAGGCCATTATAGTAAAAAACAAAAAGGAAGTCAGCAGATATCAGATTTTTATTGAAAAAATATTAATTTTAATTATAAAATTTATTGTTGGAGGGGTTCGCTTACCTAGCGTGCCTACAGTGGTCATACAGGTGTCCAAAGGAGCCTGGCATTCCTGAACGTTTTTGTTACATTCTTGATTTGATGTTGCGGAGGCACACACGTAACATTTAAGGGCATTTACTGCAAAAAAAAAAAAAAAGTTTGTTTATTCAAGAATTACGGGAATTTATGTCATTTATACTGAATGTAATAATATTTATAATGCAATCAAACAAGAAGGTAATTCAAAATAATAAAAATTCACAACAGAGTATTTCACCATACTTGAAAATGTTAGTGCTGGAAAACAGTGCTGTTTACACAACACACATTAGAAGCTGGTTAAATATTAACTTACAAAGTCACTTACGAAGTCATAGAAAGGGTTAGAACCTAGCATATAAACCAAATAAATAGAGCAATCTTCAAACGTTTGGAATTATATATATATATATATATAATATTTTGTTTAGCAGTAATACATTAAATTAGATGCCAGTAATCACATTTATCATGTTGTAGTTCAAATAAATGCTGTTGTTTTGAACTTTCTATTCATCGAATAATCTACAAAAATGTTAAGCAGCACAACTGTGAAAAAAACCCAAAAACAAAACATATTATAATGATTTCTGAAGGATTATTTGACACTGTAGTCTAGAGTAAAGACTGTTTAAAATTAATTCAATATTCAAAAAAATATACTTCAAAATATGAAAATAGAAAACAACATGTAATTACATTGTACTTTTTATTAATTTAACTATTTTTACTGTGATTTTTATTAATTTCATACAGCCGTGTGATGCATATAACATACTTAGAACATAAAAAAATTCAAAATAAACTTTTGAAAAGTGTGTATGTATATATATATATATATATATATATATATACACACTATTCAAAGGTTTGATAATTTTACAGTTTAAATTACATATATAATGTAAATATGTGCATATCTCAACACTGTTTAAAAGAACACCTGAATTTTCTATCACCCAAAACTGTAAACCATATTAAAGCAGTGCTGTTTCAAACAAAATCAATCAATAAACAATTAACATGCCACCAATCCAAAATATATGAAAGCGATTCAAGCAAGTGAATCAGAAGCCATACCTGAGTGTACAGTTAGAAGTAAAAAGATCAGACTAGAAAGAGTGTCCATGCTGTTGAAGTGCTGACTGACTGCATGTGTGATAGAGTTCAGTCGTGTTCAGACTGAAACTCACTGTCTTCTCAAAGATCCACCCAGCAGACATTCTTTCACTCATGTGAAAAGACAAGTGAAAGAAGGCACACACCAGCGCAGCTGGCATTCCCTCATACTTTTGAACTCGTGTCACAATGTGCCTATCACAATCGCTTATGAGAATTTTACAGACTGAGAGCAGTTTGTATGTAGCTGTATCGCCCATGATGTCACATCCTTCTTGTGTATTTTCACAACTGAGACATACTGTAAGAAAATTCAGACTAATCTTGACTGACCTGACTGAAATGTACTCATAATCATGGCTTGTACTGTATTATGCCTGTGTGAAGGTTTGTTTTGCTTATCTGATGTCATCATCATAGTCACTGTTTAGCTACCCATAATTATATCACGTTCTGTCCTCCCTCCTGATTCCAGACTGACAGGTCTGACTGCTTCCACGAATGGGCGAAACTGCCAAAACAAAGATGTAATCAAGTTCAGTTTTGTCTTTGAGTTTTTTTAGGCTTTGTTTAATGGCAAAAAAGCCAGAAGAAAAGACTTATATCATCAAACTTTAATTAAAACATGTTTTAGAAGACAAATGAAACCTAGATATAGTCCAATAAATAAAACACTTTCATAATAAACAAGACCCAATAATGCGCAAAAATAATAATGACAAAATAATACTCTTTTCTATTTCAGAAAGGTTTCTGCAGAATTTTAAGGTTAAATTTAAGACTTTTAAGACCTTTTTCAAGACCTGCTAAAATAAAATGAATACCATGTGAGCGGGGGATGGTAATGTCTATAGTACAGCATTAAACTGCAAAATTACTGTAAAATGCATAATTTACTATTCAGATGCAGGTTCTCACTAAAACAAAAAGTGTTACATAATGATAAACTTTACCTTTCAGCCTTTAAACCATTTTAATTAAATATTGAATGTTGAATGTGTTTTATCTTAAAGATTACCATGGACAGCTGACTCCTGATTTTTCTTCATATTCTGTGTGGTCAAATCACAGTGATAGAAATAATGACAGTGACAGAAATTAATATTTTCCCAGTAAGTTCGGACTTTAAGCCATTCTTTTGAAAGTGTGCATCATCTTTTGAATAAAATGTTTGCTATTACCAAGTAAATGAAATCAGTATCAACAAAATTAATCTCTGCAATGCATCTCAATTGGCATGTAGATGTATTTAAAGTTACATGCAACTTAGTGGGACACAGAATGCTAACCTGCAGTTACAAATGAATAAATAATGTTTTGATATTTGAAACAGTTGAAAACTGATGTTTTTTTTTTTTAATATATATAAAGATATTTTAAATCTAAAATTAAAACAGACAGTAGGAGACAGCATGTCACTGTTAAAAAAGTGAGTCATTGCAACTGAACAGAATAATTCAAACATAGATTCATTCAGAAAATAAACTCCGTCAGAGAAGCAAGACAGTGCTGTGGCTGTGTTTTGGGTGATTTTTGTTGGCGAAATGGAGATAAAGCAGGAAATGTGATGTCTAAAAGTCTCTTCAGTGCCGGCGTTAAGGGGGGGCACTCGCGGGCCGTGCCCTCCCAAAGAGGTGGTTGTGCCCCCCTACACAATTGTTAATTAATTTCACGAGTTCACACTTACTCATTAATAAAGAATAAATAGCGAATTTGGCGTGCTGTCCGGGGAGCGAGCCGGCTTGAACCCTATCAAGGGCAGGAGTCCGGGCTCGGTCTCCGTCTGCCTCCCTGGAGGAAGACATGAAACATGGAACTGGCGGAGAAGGGGTGGAGGAGGGATGCACAAACGCGAGATGCATGAAGGGAAAGCAGGGGTATTTATAGTAAGAAGGGAGAATTTGATTGGGTACGAATTACAAGGGAATTGATTAGATGATGAGATGCCAACCGTGATTAATTCGTCCAGCGATCCTCCCGAAACTGTGTTATTGCAAAACATTCACTTAATATATATCAATGATAATTAAAATAAATTATGCATTGAACATGAACATGAACGCGCACTAGTTTAATTCGGACTAACCGGACTCGGGACTTGCAGCGCTCATGTTTATTTAATCATCTTTTAATCGCATTCAGCCATATCGCAATTCTTTCCATCTCCAAATTTAAGACCTCTTGAAATCATAATGAAGACTTTCTTGTACAATTTAAGACTTTTTGGTAACACTTTATAATAACTACACGCTATGAATCATTAGTTAATCATTAGTAAATAGTCAGTTCATACTTTATAAAGCATTGTTTCAACATTAATACAGCATAAATACAGCTATAAATGCCTTGTTCTTGATTTATAAGCATATCTATTAGAAAGAAGATTTAAATGGTCAGTTATCTTCCTAAAAGAACAAATATACAAACAACACAGAGAGATACAGAACTATTCATTTCAAAATGCAAAGCATATAAAACTGTACAATTGTACACTTGAATTTTTTTTCTATGAAACTGAAGGTTTGTTTTTCATTTATTAAGTGTACAGTTGTACGATTACCTTTTTTACATCTTGAAAAAATATGTGTGTTCTTTATCCCTCTGTGTTGTGTTTGTTTAACTTTGCTGTTTTATCTGCTTTATAAATGCTTTACAAGCTATCACTAGTCCTCACTTTAAATGAGCTCACAAAAACAGACTTCTGGCAACTACTGAATGCTTTATAACTACTTAACTTAATCATGAATTACAGCAGGAACATGTTAATAAAGCATTTATTAACACACTGAATAACTATTATCATGTGTCTAAATAATAAGATTTATTAATGTAAATTTAAATAATTTATTAATTATTTACTTAGACTTTCTAAATGATCTTATTAAACACTGACAACTCCTAAATAAGTGGTTTGTAAAAAATCATAAACTGATCATTAATAAACTATGAAAATACAATTATTAAACATATATATTCTCATGAACAAGGCATTTATAGCTGCACTTGTAAACTGTTTAATAATGCATAATAATGTTGGAACAATGGTTTATAAAGGATGAATTGAGTATTTACTAATGCTTAACTAACCATTCATAGTGTGTAGTTATTATAAAGTGTTACCGACTTTTTAAGGCCTTAAATTTGATAAACTAAATTTTTTACTTTTGACTTTTAAGACCCTGTTCCTGTTGTTTCTGCCGCAGAGGCCTACATGTCAAAAATATCTGTGTTGTGGTTCAAATGCAACACCAAAATAAATGTAAAGCAGCTAACTCACAGGCATGAAAATGGGTCAGGGGTGAAAAAGGTGAGAAGGGTGCTCGAGGGGTGATGTGGCCTCTAATGGGGCCGGGAGGTGGGGGGAATCCCACAGAATTATTACGGCCTGATAAGAGGACATACTGTAACTTAACTTGTTTATTCTTCATGATTCATGATTGACAGCCAAGTTTAGTCTTTTATTTTTTAGGGGTGGGGTGGGGGTGAAGAAATCAACATAACAAGTATTTTCTACCATTATAGAAAAACATACCATCAACTACAAATGCTATTTGCTATTGCAGACAGAGCATGCCAGAAAAAAAAACATGTTTGATAAAAGTATCGCTTTGCCAATTTTACAGTAGCCAAATAAGTTGAATGGAATAATAAGCCAAGCACAAGTTCTGAAAAAATACTGTATTGACATTTGTCTAAAGACATATGTACATCCCTTAAATAATAGGACACCTCTTGCCCTTTTACTGAGACCTTGCCCTCCATTGAAGCCACGACCAAATCCAGCTGTTTTTAAACTTCGCGGCTCAAAAATAATTTCTCATCGGATCTACACGATTCACGTGGGTCACCTGTTTGGGCTTCAAAATGGCGAATTTCGCCGAAAGTTGAGGGATTTTCATGCCTGAACTTAAAATGTGTTTCCACATCTGTGGTAAGTATTTTCCGATTCAAAACAACAACTGGGCATTATTCTGGATGTTTGGAAACAGTAGCGTAGATGCGATAATCATAGGTATTGCCATTGCAGTCATTCTTTCAAAGGTTATAAAAGCACGGGTGGGTGTTGCTGTAGTTTCCTTCAGAGCTTACGTTGCTTTCTAATTGTTGGTTTGGATCGGCCTGAGTGAATATTACACACGGATTTAGTCTGAAGCAGGTGTGCGCTGCTAATCTCTTCAGGTCTGGCTTGTTGGAGTAGAAATGAGTGTACTGTACGTGCAGCTCTGTCGGATTTCGCAGCAGACAGCAGGAGGCAGGCTCGTAACAAGGATACACAAAGAGAACTTTCAGTGACTGTAATGCCCTTCTTCAATATTTGTGACGTTTCTCCTGTATTGCATGCATGGAGAGCGCAAGCGGTCAGAGAATGACGTGGAGGGTTAGTCTTCATGTGGCTTTCCTTTGGGTTTCTTCCTGTGTAATGCCCCGTAATCACGTGACCTGGACTTGCTCATTGAGTAAATCCTGAAAACAGAAGTGAACCACATTTAAACCATTCCACTGACTAATTATTGTACTGTCAACAATGGGAATGAGGAACTACTTTGTAACTGTGACTTGTAAAGCTAAAAGGTACTGGTAATTATAGTACAGTCAAGTTGTTTGTGTATCCATCTTTTTCTTGATGTAAAAACAGGTGCGGCAATTCAATTAATTCTACGGGTATAGTTTCAGGTCCATCTATTTTTAGCTGTACTAAACTGTTTTGCTGCTGGAAAATTGGTGTGTTTTATTAATGTATTATCTTAATTATGAACGTACTGGTTTTACCGTTTTCTGCAAGTTGTTATTCTCCTCGTTATTTACCTACAGCGTCTAACAAACTGGAAACCTCACCCATACTTCCACATAAAAAAAGGTGGATACATTTGAAAGACATAGAACTAGAAGAAAACACATGTTTGAAATACTCACAACACAATGAATTACAGAAACACACTGCAAATACTTGCAACACAACCAAATACGAAAAAGCACTGCAAAACATAATTGTGATGCAAATGCTCACAAAACAGCAATCAAATGCAGAACTGCAAATATTCGCAACACAACCAAATATATACGAAATTCTGCTGCAAATACTCGCAACACAACAAATACAAAAACACGCTGCGAAAACAAAAACGAACTGCAAATACTGTAATCACAACATAACTAAATAACTAAACACGTATTTGCAGAATGTTTCTGTATTTCTGGGCTTTTTTTGTTTGCATGTGGTTTCTTAAGTTGCAGCACGTTGAAGTCTCTTAGCCACTGTATATGGTTTAAGAGGACAAATTGGTAAAATGACTTTCCCCACCTGCGCTGATAGAGGTAGATGAGGAAGACCACATCATCTCTGAAGCATGCCAACTGATGGGGTCCAGGAGTGGTTATTACTCCACTGAACACATCGCTGACGAATGTGTTTAAGCCCTGAGAAACAATCAATCAATTAATTTTATTTATATATATATATAGCGCTTTTAACAATACAGATTGTAGCAAAGCACTGAACATTATCAAATAGGAGGAAATCGAATAGATTATCGAATAGAAACAAAGGCAGTCCCGCATTGTGACTCTACTCTGATAAAACATTTTGCACATCCATTTTGGAAAGGGTAGTAAGTCTTCTTAGTTTATGGACAATGAACTAAATGATCCCCACTAAATATGTTAAGATCCCTCTGAAAGAATTGTACAGGTGTATTGATGCATACAGCTGAAAACCAGTCTGATGACCACTCACACATGTAAAGATTCAGTTCTTGTTATTAATAATCTTAATAATAACGCTTCATTATCTTTTTGTGACTGTGTGATGTGTGAATGAGGGTGCTCATTAATGTATTCATCTAGAAGTTTCAGTAGTTTACAGGCCTTTCACACAGAATGCAGCATTGCATATTTGTGAGTGGCGGGGGGGGGAATGATGAAAAAAATGGGCCATGCAAAAAAAAAAGATCCAAATATGCAATACAGGGTAATACTGGTCAAATATAACAGAAAAATAATAGAAAAACCGCACAGATGTGTAAAAAAAATCTTTACTAAACTTTCACAAAAGTTTTACTATGTTTTCATAAAATTACAATTGATTTCTCATTAAACCGCAGTGTACCTTATACATAAAAATGGACACCTGCAGATGGGCCACTGATTTTAACTGTGGAGAAAATAAAAAGACACAATTAAGGAACATTAAACAGTACACAAAAAGACAACTGCAGTTGAACTGTATTTTACGATAAACAAACCTTATAATTGATGAACAATTGAGGAACCATTGACAAAAATCCAAATGCATAAACACCTGGATGTTTAAAAAGAAGAACTATTATTTCACTTCTTTTGTACAGAAAGTAATACAGTGTGCATCAACAACTTTTATATATGTTTAATAACGTTTATTATTATTATTATTAATAAATCTCTTACCACTAATAAGGCCATTGGTTATCCAAGAGTACCAACTATTAAGAGAAGACAATATAATGAATCATAAATACATATATAAACAGATATTTACATTTATATAAAAAAAAATACAGTGGAATTAAAACATTTGTCAACCCTTTTTGTAGATTTACTGTATAGATATGAACATATATAAACAGATGAATCCAAAACAGAACTGATTAAAATGTGTCACAGTTACTTGGAAACATATGATTGCTGTTAATTCTGCTCATCAGCCTTAAACAATTTCTTCTGTATTTAGATTAGCTGGATGTGTATTTATGTAGTTACAAGTAGATCCAGCCTCAATGCAGGTCAGATTTATAGGAGACACTCAAGGGTTCACAAAAAATGTGTAATGTGATTGTAGTTCATTAATGAAAAATGTTACCTTTTATTTTGGAGATATAAGTATGAATATATGGCACCACTGATACACAACGGATATATCAGATACGACAAGAACTTCATGGCCTGTGAAAGTAAAGACAATGTCTATTTAAAACTACTTATTCAGTTTGATCCAATCGAAAATACATATTTCCAGTGTGATAGAATGAGATCAATACATGAACTGGAGGAAATGGGGGTTAAATAGAATGAAGTGATTCAATAAGCAAAATAAAATGGTTTAAAAAAAGATTTAGCATACTTTAGAATCATAGTCTTCGGTTGCTCGCTTGAAATCATCCATTCTTTCATCCTTCAAGAACAAAAAAACAACTTAGAATGAGTAGGACATGTAGCACATTCCTTTAAAAGACCATACTATGCTTACTGAGTAAAGGCGATAAACACTTACATGAAATTTGGATGAAAGCGCTAAGACCTTTTTCACTTTCCATAACTAAAAATTCAGTAACAGTAGAGGAAGGCTCATATTCAGTTAATTTGATTTTAATAGAAATGCCAGCACTCCAAAATGAGCACATTTCATCTATTTTTATACCTCAATTAGAGCTGAGATCCCAGTGGGAAGCAGAATCAACCAGCTGGATTGTTCTTCTAGTAGATGGAGGAATATTACGATGGTGCTGAAACATCTCCACATAACTGCAGAGACAGAGAAACACAATTTTACAGCTGTGACAAATTATTTTGGCATCAATATACAGCAAGTCTAGATATGAAGATTCACTACCAGATCTTTTAGAAATGCCAGATAAACTCTTCTTTTCTCGCCAGAAACTTATGTCGTTCTTGAAGGCAAAGATTTCAAATGATAGCTGCAAAACAAAATATTCCACTCATGGTAAGATAATTATATATTACTGGTAAATATATACACATCATAAACAAATTAATGTGCACCTATTATAGATTTTTGAAAAGTAATGTGACACCAAGTGAGTGAAAACTGAAAAAAGTACACAGAGTATAAAGCTATTGTCTCTCAAAAGAAATAGTCGACTCTGAAGCATTTAAACAAGTCACAAAGCTGTTTCAGGTTGACATCAACATAAAAGATTAGCATATTGCCCGCCCACTTGTTGGTCTTGTAGCACTGGTCTGAGTGAAAGCACAAATTCATTCTTTGCCATAAGGTGCCGCTTTTAGAGTGGGTTCATCACTTTTGGAAGTAATTTCTGTTGTGGTCTGTGCTGTTTGCAGCATTTCTGTGTTTGCAGTGCGTTCATGTGTTGGGTTGCGTTGTGAGAATTTGCAGTTTGCATGTGTTTTTTTCTGTTTGCAAGTGTTTTCATATGTTTGCATGTGTTTTTTCCGGTTTGCATGTGATTTTTTCTGTTTGCAAGTGTTTTCATCGGTTTGCATGTGTTTTTTTCTATTTGCAAGTGTTTTCATGTCTTTTTTTCAGTTTGTATGTGGTTTTTTTCAGTTTGTATGTGGTTTTTTTCAGTTTGCATGTGTTTTTTTTCTGTTTGCATGTGTTATCTTAAGTTTGCAGTTCGTTGAGCATTAGAGGGATTTGGAAACATGAATCGTTGAATGAACTGAACTCCCAACACCAAAATTTTGACCTTTTATGACACATAATAGGGGCACTTTACACAACATAACAAGCATTTTTCTAAAGTATATTTACATGGAATGCAGGAACTAGAACAGACAAAGCCAGGATATGCAGCCCACTCTCCACAAACATGGCTTTAATTTCATCAAGATTCTGCTCCGAAAATCCTGCAAGAAGTAGAAAAACATCCTCATGATTAATATGGAATTAAATATAAAACCCCCAAAAAACTGAGAATCTAGATATTGAGATATCTCAGTATATGATTTATATGAATGTATGTCACTTACCAAAATGTTTGAGTGAGTATATAACAGCTTGTATGTGGATCCATATTCTGAACTTGCGTAAGGTAATGGTGTCATATGATATTGTCAGAGGGACTGCTTTTGTGGTGCTGTTTATCTCCTGTGTAAATATATATAATCAAACTCTTTATAATCAAACTCTTTTGAGTTTTTTAATGAAAACTCAAAGCTGTTATTTAACCAAATTGTACAGTTTTTACATACTATTAAGTCATTTAATCTGCTTCGTAGTTCATCAACCAGTAGCAGTGGCAAATAAAATGTCTTTTTCTCCTTGTTTCCATCTTCAACTCTGAGAAAATAAAATGAAAGTAAACAAACAAGTGTTAGATGTCTAGATAAGATATTAGACGCAGATACATGTTATCTAGGTTTCAGATGATAACTCACATTTTCATAAAGCGTCGAAGGTCGCTGGGTACCAAAGCACTGTTGAAGGTGAAATCCTCATTCATTACATTCAAGGTAAGTCGTGATCTCCAGTAAGAGACAATCTGCTGCTCTTCTGGTGGCTTTACACAGTGAGAGATCCACATTTACAAGTTATACACATGCATTTGAAATATATATGTAGTAAATGTTTTCATGGACTAATGATACAATTACTGTAGGCTACTATACAAGATCTTATACAGGGCAAATTATTAAGTATATAAATATATATATATATTAAGTATATTAAATCTGTTTTTGCACATTTAATTTGATTAATTAAATAAAAGCCACTTGAATTTAGTTAAAAAGAGTACACTTTCATAATTATGTTTCCTAACACACTTACGCTTACTTTTAAAGTGTAATAATGCCAAATTAAAGAAATTGTATGTCATTATGTCTTCATTAATAATTACTTTTTTAGTGTTAACAAATATACTAAAGTGAAGATCATGTCATGTCATGATTCACAATCTATCATGAACGCCATATCCCAGCATACACTGCACACCCACACCTGCTCACATTCAGCAATTATCACCCACAGCTGTTGTTTCACCACCACACCCACTCACACTCCCTATTAAACTGTCACATTCACATCCAGTCAATGCAAAGTTTGATCTGCATAGCTGACAATTCTGAGCGATTACCCCGTCTTGTTCTCGTGTTTGGCCTGTCTTGACCTCCTAGCCTCCTTTTTTACCACAATTTTTGCTGATCCTGTCATTTTTACTGTTTGCCTGTGATTTTGACCCAGCCTTTTTACGACCACACTACAAATAAAACCGCAAATGGATCCGCAAGCCTCCGTCTCCTATGTTACAGAAAACTTAGCCGAAACAGGATCCAGCAGCTACTCTTTGAATCGATGGCCAGGTAAGAATCCCACAGAACGGCTCACTACTTTGAAACAAAACCAACTCATGGATCTAGCAGGAGTTTTCGGCAACCCTATGAGGGTTCTCTGCTCCGTTTGAACTTTATGTGGAGGAATTCCTTTTGTAAAGCTACTTGGTGCCTGGTGAGGAGGATCTGGTCAAGGATTGTTTTTGGAGTGGTCTCAATCCAGACATTTGTTTAAATCTCCCAGAGGAAGATCCCAGTTGGACTCTAGCCCAATTTATTGGCTCTGTTCTGTTGTACTGTGGATCTCCACTCACCGTAGGGGAGGTAAAGGAAGAGACCCCATCTAGGAGTGATTGCCAGAGAGACTACCGCCCAGTGATCCAGACAAGATGGTTATCAAACCTCAGCTAGAGTCAGCAAACATAAGGGCCGTCCTGCCTCAGTCAAAGTCAGCAGACAAGATGGCCACCATGTCCCAGTCACCGTCATCAGACAAGAGGGCCGTCATACCTCAGCTAAAGTCAGGTGACAAGATGGCCGCTGCTTTAACCACAACACAAGATGGCTGCACCCCTGAGCCGCTGAACAAGATGGCTGCCGCCCCTGAACCATTGCACCAGAAGGCCGTCAACCCTCAGGAGGTTCCACCGGTGGTTACACGGGCACCAGGGGTTATGGCAAAAGCCAAAGTCTCTATGGTGGATCAGGGCCAGGTGAGCCGTGGTCCGGTCCAGTTCCTGAGTCTGGGCCAGCCATATCTGGTGGGTGCTTACCTCACTAGACCCACCTAGGAGGTTGCTGATCAGTTCCGCCCTGGAGGGAATGTCTGTGGTCCAAGCCACTTTGGAGGAAGTCTCAGACTCCTGTGCCACCCTAGAGGGCACCCAGATCTCCTGATCCACCCAAGAGGGAATTCCTGTGGCCCAAGCCGCTTTGTCCGCTGTGTCTCTGTTCCTGGCGCCACATCCGTTCATTCTACAGACTCCACCCACCATCCCTCCCCTACAACAAGTACTGTCCCTCCCTCCCACATTGGTTTTGGAGCGTCTGGAAGCTGCTCCCTAGAGAGGGGGCTATGTCATAGTGGCCTCTAGTGGTGCTTGAGGGCACTCACATCACTTAACCTCACCAGGACTCACATTCTACTATGGACTTCATATCCCAGCATACACTGCACACCCACACCCACACCTGCTTACATTCAGCAATTATCACCCACAGCTGTTGTTTCACCACCACACCCACTCACGCCCCCTATTAAACTTTGATTTAGATTTTATTTTGAGAAATACATATGATGATTTAGTATATGTTCTACGTAAACGTGTAAGTGGGTCAAAAACAAACAACAGTCAATGTTCAACTAACTGCATTTACTATATATGTAACCTATAGTATAATAATAACATATTACGTGTGTTAAGTGTCTGCAAGATTAATTTTAAGTTGCAATTAAGTATATTCTTTAAGTACATTTACTTGAGTACATTATGTAAATATGCTTTGTAAGTGTACTTTTTTACTTGCAATACAATACAAAACAATCCGCGCTTCTCACTTTTAATGCTCATATGCAGCGTTGCTATGATGCTAACGTCATAACTCAAATGATATTCATTTATTTTTTAATAAAATATTTAATATATACACTACCGTTCAAAAATGTAGTGTCAGTAAGATATTTATTGGTTTTTAAATATATTTCCTATACTCATCAAGGTTGCATTTATTATGGGCAACAGCGTACCAATAAGCTGGAACAAGAATTGACCTAAACTGATGTTTTACTGAAGATTTGAAGTGTTTAAAACTTTTCTTTATACAATAAAGATAGTGATTGGTGAAGTAATGCCGACATTAATAAACGGCCACAATACCTCACGGTTGCCAGACTGAAGAGGGACCGTTTGAGAGGTGAGACGTGCCACAAGCCGCACATGTCTACTGTCTTTCCAAGGCAAAACTCCACTTTTGTGCACAAACACTACGGCATGGACCGTCCCATTGTTATGGGCCATCTCAGAAACTGCGACACTCACCTTCCTTTTATCACAACACAGTATATTAATCAAACAAGCTATATGAAGAAAAGTATTTGCATACAATAAAACTGCTCCAAACCACATTAACCGCATGTTTTTCAGTCTTGATAAACTAAAGCACAGGTAAATATAGCCTATTAAATGTATTAAATTGCTATACAATTACAAATAGACCTATTACAACATGTAATAGATTTAAGTTTATTTCATGTTAACATAAATGACTGTCACTACATTTAGAACATATTTAATGAGACATACAAAATAATGTAATCATTTAAGTAAGTCAAACATCACTTTAAAGTTAAGCTAATTACATTCAGCAAAACATCACACTCACGTTGCACTTTAACAGCCATTCTTTTAAAATAAATAATCAATTTTTCTGTATTAAGTACACTTTATAATAAAATCATGCTACAGTGCACTTCTTTTTAATAACCAACCACACAAAATGTCAGCTTGCCTTTCAAACTTGGCGTTAATGTCAAATTTGTCCACTTTGAACAGTAGGTTGTATCCAGTTTCATCACTTGGGTCCAGAGCGGAATAGATACTGAGCTGTTGACACATGCAATAAGTGAACTGTAACGTTATGAAGCCACGAACTACTGACAATATATTTAACCAAGTCGGTTAAACGTGAAACGAGCTCTTCTCACCTGAAGTCGAGGCTTGACAGTGAGGTAAGATGTAACACAGCTGTCCCCTTTAGCGCTGTCACAGGGTTTAGTGTGAACGAAGCCGTATATGGCCCAGCACGTATGGAGGACATACACCACCAACACACCAAAAATCACTTTAGTGTAAGACATCTTGAACTGAGACCCATTTTTGGGCTTGGAATAGCACGACGGGAACATTTTAACGCCACGCCAAGTTCGTTATTGTAAGTGGACAAATAGCGGTAGCGTTACCCCTCGCTGGCAAAGCACGGCATCTCTTGTCTCGTTTATTCATTCATTGTGCGCTCGCGGATGGGAAATGATGCAGTGTCTTTTATTCCAGGCGCCGTGAAAGCATCAGAGGAGCAGCGAGGTGATGTTTCAGAAGATGACAGGAGGCCTGAAGGCTTCAGAGCACAAAGACTACAGCGGAGATAATAATTTACATCCAATTTCTCGAATATGCAACCGTACGATCAGGAGTACGAGCAGCATCTCAAAATGCTGTAAGGTTATCTGTGGGCAGGTTTGAGTGGGGTGTGGGCGGAGAGCGCCATCTTGCGGCAGCAGCGACAATCCGCGCTTTTCACTTTTAACGCTCATATGCAGCGTCGCTATGATGCTAATGTCAAACATTACGACTCAAATGTTATTCATTTATTTTTTTTTATATAATAATATTTAATATATACAGTACAGTTGAAAAATGTAGGGTCAGTAAGATATTTAATGATTTTTAAAATGTATATATTATGCTAATCAAGGCTGCATTTATTAAAATAAAAATCCATGAAAAACTGTAATATTGTGAAATATTATTTCCATCTAAAGTAATTGTTTTCTGTGTGAATATATTTTAAAATGTAATTTATTCCTGTGATACAAAGCCTCATTACTCCAGTCTTCAGTGTCACATGATCCTTTCAGAAATCGTTCTAAAATTCTGATTTATTACTAGAATTGTCAATGTTGGAAACAGTTGTGCAGCCAAATATATTTTTTTTTACCAAATATAAAAATTTGTAAAATGTAAATCTATGCTTTGACTTTTTTGTTCATTTAATAGATCCTTGGTAAATAAAAGTATTCATTTAGTTTAAAGATGAAAAAAAAAGTACTGATCCCAAACTTTTGAATAGTAGTGTAAGAGTAAACTACTGTAATTGTAGTTCTGAACATTATTATCCAGTTTAAATAAACACTTCTCTTTTTAATATCAATTAATGATCAAAGAATCCTAAAAAAAATATTAAGCAGCTCAACTGTTTCCAACACTGATAATAAAAAATCTGCATATTAGAGTGATTTCTGAAAGTGACACTGAAGACTGGAGTAATGATGCTTTGTATCACAGGAATAAATTACATTTTAAAATATATTCACACAGAAAACTGTTATTTTAAATTGAAACAATATTTTTTTGAAATAAAAAGTTTTTTCTGAATTTTTAATCTAATAAATGCAGCTTTGATGAGCAGAAGGAACATCTTTAAAAACCATTAAATACCTCACTGACCCCAAATTATTGAACGGTAGTGTATTTATTTTTAAACAGATTTTGTTCCTCTCCCAAAATTGCCAAATATCAATGCACAAGCCAAATACACAAGTAACAATATATTTATTAAGTTACAAGTAAAATAATGCATTTATAAAGATAATATAAAAGGTTGTATATATTATAGTTACAAGTAAAATTGTCATTTAAAATGAAGCTTTTTAAAAGACTTCTCAAGTAACACATAAACACTAGTACAAAACAAATGACGTTTGTAACCTAATAATAATATAATAATACGGAAACTAAATTAAATCAATATGTATTAACAAACTATAGCTTGAAAGTTTTTGTTAAACATATTTAGCATTATTACGAACCAAATTAAAGAATTATGAAAACATATAAATAACGTTTATGGAGGCCAAATTACTCTAAATTAAATAATTAAATAAATGTTAAAATTTATAAATAAATTAACTACATTTACGTAGTTAAATAATTAACTACATAAATAAATGCATATAACTGCATATTTATACATTTATTCATCCATATTGAAATTGCTGTTAAAATTAAATAATGTCGAAATATATAAATTATATATTAATATATAATTAAATACATAAACGTAGAAATATGTATGACCATGAACTATTTTTTTCCTTTTATTTAAGAAAAAGACTGAACAATACAAAAATATTAACAAGTAAATCCAAAACTAGTCAAGTTTGATGAAGCGTGCCGCTTTAATGGCGTCAAGCAGCTCAGTGACGTCACGGCCAACCATTGGATAGACGGCGAGTGCGCGCTGAATGCGTGCCTCACGTCATCAACAGTTTCCTAAAACATGCCGCTTTGCCGCTGTTGTTACCGTCAGAAACACGCCGACTTATTTGACTTATTTGACGTTAATACTACACTTATATGTTAGCATTCCGAAGACGTAACGAGATAACAATTAGCAGGACAGCTAAAGACACCAAACCCGGACTTTAATTCTTTCTGAGCTGTGGTATGTCCCTGGCTTTAACAGATATTACTAAATAGGAACAGTAGCGGGTTTCCACTCAGTTTAAGTAAGAACAAAGTAACTTAAGCGTGTCATCTTATGCGGGGTGAGCACAGTAACCTCGCCGAGGTGTCCTGGAGGTAAAATGGACCTTTAACTGAAGTGTTTTAAAGTATGGAGCCATGTTTGAGGTTCGTCTGTCGAGAGAGTTTCAGGAAAGTTTCGATGAAGTGCTGGACATTGAGAACTGGGAAAAGCTCAAGCTCACCTTTCAGACGCCCTCTTACATCGACATGTGGAGGAACCCATCACAGCACACTGCTGCTGAGAGCTCAGGGACACTGTAGGTGCTGCGCTGTGTCACACATGCCTCGACTGCTCAAACCACATAAATAACTATGGCTTTCTTTTGCCAGACTTCTCATGTCGCCAAAGAGGCGCAGATGCATCTCAGGCAGCCCTGTCTAGTGTTGCTCCAGTGTTTGTTGTGGTAAGACAAGCACATCTAGTATAACTTTTGTTTACAACATACACAGTTTGTGTCTACAGTAAAGTCACTGACCTAACATTGCTTAATCATATTCTCATTCAACAGATGAAATTTGAGCCCGATGGGAATGTGAGCACATTTGGTGAGTTGACGGATTATCATGTCCTACTGTAAGTTAAGCATTTAGGTGCCATTCTAGTTACCTTTTAATTTGATAAATCGATGTATATATATAAAATCTATTTTCTTAGCAAAATTGGCAAAAGTAGATCTTCTCCTATATATGCATATAGGAAATACTTTATGTAATTCTTCTACTTTGCCAATTGCAGTTTTAATTTGCTAAGAAAATTGATGTAATGACAAAAGTTATTTTTTTGTAGAAAAGAAAAAGACAGAGTTGTATCAGGAGCTTGGTTTGCAGACGAGAGATCTGAGATTCCAGCACTTAACAAGTATTACAGCAAGGAACAATGCCATCATCATACGCATGGAGGTATGAACATGTTTTAGATTGTTTTAGAAGAGTAGTTCATCTTTGTGTTGTACTTAATACACATTTGCATTTGTAAGTTTAACATTTTCCTATTCAATTTTTTTGTTTGTGTGTGTGAAGTCCCTCAAGGCAGTGGTAACACCACAGTGTTTAATGATTCTGGATTTCCGTGGTCTTGGTCTGGAGAAATGGCTGGTGCTAGAACTTGGGCCACAGTTGGCGGGAGATGGAAATTTGGCTACTCACTCACTGCCCTTTGAATTCAGAGCTTTAGAAGCCATTTTGCAACACAGGGTGAGCATTGAACTATTATAGAATGCATAATGATTGTTTATAAGTTACCTTTGAAGAAATTAACACATACATTTCTGACTCAAAGTGTCAGTTAATTGTTTTTTTCCCCCCAAAGAAAGTTGCTGTCAAACAATGAATCACATCCAAAATAAAAGTTATTTACATAATATAGCTGCGTGTAAATATAAATGCACATACATACAGTATATATTTAGAAAATATTTGCATGTATATTAATGTGTAGTCATATAATATTTCTTATATATTACTATATTTCATATCAAATGTAACATTTTGCTTATAGGGTTAGTTCACCCAAAAATGAAAATACTATCATTAATTACTCACCCTCATGTTATTCCGAACCCATAAGGCATTCATTCATCTTTGGAACACAAATTGAGATATTTTTGATGAATTCAAAGAGCCATCTGACCCTCCATAGACGGCAATGATCCAGGTCCAGAAACATAGTAAAAACATTGTTAAAAGAGTCAACTCAACTTCGCTTTTGTGATGCAAGGATAATACTTTTTTTGCACAAAGAAAACAAAAAATAACATGATTTACTCTGTCCATTCTTCTTCTTCAGTGACTTATGTCTTACTCAATTTTAGAGAGTATGTGTACGCTTTCACCCGGATGTAAACAAGGCTGATTACGTCAAATACATTAAGGCTTGCGTGTATGGTGTGTAAGTCACGGGAGAAGAATGGTTGAGTAAATTATGTTATTTTTGTTTTCTTCTCCTAGCGTGAATTTGAAACTGAATTTGATCCACTGATGTCACATGGACTGTTTTACCAATGTTTCTGGACCTAGTGTGGATTTTTATTTTATACCACAGTCTGATTTTTGTCCATGTTTTTGTTCTCAGTCTCTGCATCCACTTGATAATTGTTCCATGTTTGTATCTGCAGTCATGTGTTTTTGCATATGTTCTGGAACAGGTGAATGTGCTGCAGATGCGGCTCAGTGAAGTTCAGCCTCAGATTCTGGATTGTTTGGAATCGCTGGTCGACCCAAAGCTCCTCTCTGCCGACCGAAGCAAACTCCATATGCTCCTGCTTAATAGCAAGAGGTAACTCAAGAGGCCGTCTAACAGCTGATTAGTTTTTTAGGAATGTCCCCTAGTGTGTTTATCTAGTTTTTTTTCTTGTGTTTGTAGTTGTAATATTTTTTTAATGGTTGTGCTTTGACGGAGAATAGTTGCAGTTGCCAGAAATTCTATAATGATTCCAATAAAGATCAAATACTGTATAATTAAAAATTGCCTACTGTGAGCAATGTTTCCCTTATAGTGCGTAAGCCATGAGTCTGTCTGTGATAGTTTTGTGTTATTAAAACCTAATTATAGTGCATGTCTTCGCCGACTAGTCAGTTTATATTATTTATTTTTTTTCTTTTCTTTCTGTGATGGATAGTACAGCAAAGTACTGCAATATGAATAAATATATTTTAAATTCTAATTAGGATTAATCTATATTATATTATAATGTATTATACATTATAAATACATTAATACTAATAATTAATAACATTTTAATCTATATTATATTAATACATAGAAATTAATATATACTTTATACAAACCAACTGACACCCCTTTTAAGGATTAGTTCACACAAAAATGAAAATGACCCCATAATCTTCTCATCCCGAAGCTATGCTAGGTGTATATGACTTTCCTCTTTCAGATGAACACAGCGTTTTTTAAGAATTTATCCTGGCTCTTCCAAGCTTGGCCATAGTAGCCATGATTTTGAAGCTGATATATCTGCAAATACTGCGTCGTAAAACTAAGCAGATCAATGGGTTTTTGTGACAAAGTATTCATATTTTAACTCAAACAGCTTCTTGGCTGACCTCTGACTTGACCTATGACATATCTTAAGCCGTACGTCAAGTCAAAGGTCAGCCAAGAAGCCAGAACTCTACTTTCTCGAGAACGCATATGCGGCTGTTGCCGGAGGTCAGTGATTTGAGTTCTAATTTTAAAAATAGAAATATTTTTGTAACAAAAACCCATTGATCTGCTTCTTCGGAGGTGTATAGGGTAGTTTTACGACAGATATGTGATTTATAGAGCTTCAAAAACATCATTATTGTTTAATTAGCGCACAACATTAATGCCACATCAAATGGTACTCCATCAAGTGGGTTTATAATTTCTCTTCACTAAAAAATTCCAGTCATATGTTTTTTTGTTTTTTTTTTACCAATAAATAGAGGTAATCACTTGCAAAAAAAAATGAAATATATTGTTCAGCACTTTATCTGTCAGTTGTAGATGTCTGATAGTGAATGCTTTGATCCATAATTGTCTTTGAGAGTAAATGCATTTTCTCTCCCTGTAGCCTCTCGGAGCTGGAGACAGACATTAAAGTGTTTAAAGACAGTCTGCTAAAGATCCTGGATGAGGATGAACTGATAGATGAACTCTGTCTCACTAAATGGAGTGACCCACAAGTGTTGTAGGTGTCACATCAGAGTTCAACTTCACAGCCATTACGTTTCAAAATGCAACACATTTATATACACACATATTGTTGTCAAGTGTAAATATCTGGTTGATTTTTTGTCTTTAAATGTGGTCTGTCTGTGTTTCTCACATGGGGCCAGTGAGGAGAGCAGTTTGGGTATAGATCACGCTGAAGAGATGGAGTTACTGCTGGAGAATTACTTCATGCAAGCAGAGGAGCTGGGAAACAAAGCCCGAGAGCTGAAAGACCTCATCGATGATTCTGAAAACATCATCTTCATTAACCTGGATAGGTACTGTACCGGAGGCACACATAACTTTTAACTGCTTTAAGGCAAATAAATCATGATAGAAATGATGTTGATGCTTTTATTTAACTGAAAGAACAGATTTATATGCAGATCATGCGCCTCAAGGGAATAGTTCATACAGAAGTTAAAAGTCTTTGGTTTTCCATAAAAAAAAAAAAAGACTTGAATTAAGATTTTAAAAAGATTCAATTAAGAATCAGCTTAATTAAGAAGTTACAGGTCTTACTTTTAATTTCATCTGTTATTTACAGTCTGTTTTTAAAGCATTTTTATTGAAGTAATTCTTTCTGAAAATAATTTTGATGATGACAGCTATTTCTCATTTAAAGTGGTTAAAAGAGAGATCCTAAATCTCGTTTGTGAAAACCATTAACATTAAATATGTCAACAAGAATATGTTCTGTAAATTTATGAAAATTAGGGCATTTTTATTTGTTCATACATAAATGTAATGTTTGCATGTAATGCATATTTAAACACAGCATTTCAGAAAACTTGTAATGCTAGAAAATGATCTTAAAGGGGTATTTCACACAAAAATATTAATTTTAATAGTCAATAATTTTCTCACAAATCTTCATTTTGAGATGAGCTAATGTACTGTGATTAATCAACTGGGGAAGTATAATGTTATCAATTGTTAAAAAAAAATTAAATTTCCCTCTATTCACCAGTGGTGTGTTAAATTGTCTTTAGCCACCGTAATGTCATGATGCGACTGAACCTGCAGCTCACTATGGGAACCTTCTCACTCTCTTTATTTGGACTGATGGGTGTAGCTTTCGGAATGAATTTAGAATCTTCTTTTGAAGAGGTTGGTATCATTTTAATACAGTTTACTGTTGACTGTGTACCAGTTTACCTCAGTTGTTATAGCCAGCGTTACATGCAGTGTTATCAGTCTGTTTGAGTACATGTTGTTTATTGACCCACATTGATGTGTGTGTCTGTGTGTGTGTGTGTGTGTGTGTGTGTGTGTAGGACCCGCGTGTGTTTTGGTTAGTGACAGGGTTCATGTTCCTTGGCAGTGGACTCATCTGGAGAAGACTTCTCTCTTTTCTAGGACGTAATTTAGAACCCAAATCTCTACCTCCTGTACGTCAGACTAATAATATTCATCCATGTTTACCATTTTAGTGATGATTGTAACTTCTTTTTTTTTGTTTTTCACAGATTCCCCCAGTTTGGAGGAAAAACTTAACTGGCCCCTTAAAAACAACAGACATTAAACCTGGAATTAGATGATTCTAATGCTTTTTCAATATTTTCCCCATCCTTCTCTGTATGTCTGACTTTTAGGCATACTGTATTTTTCAGTACGATCTGCCTCTCACCTTCAATCTAATTAAAAATGGAACATTTATCTATTCAGGTGTATCATGTAGACTCAGTTATTACTTTGCTATGTGATACTTGTCTTGAGGGTTTGGAGTAATCACTATATATTTATTGTTAATATACATCAGATTCCTTTTATTGACTGTCAAAACGAATTGATCTGAAACTAGGTCAGTTTCCCTCCTTACCCTTAAAAAAATCTGTTTATGAATATGTAACTTTGATAAAACGGTAAAAATATGAATTTGTTGTGGGCTCTTTATTTTAGGCATTTAGAATAATGTTTTCAGTGTTTTTGAGTACTAATGCACATGCGTATGCATTATTCAAACTTTGATCATATTATTAAAATACTTTGAACGTGTATTTGCATAAGCGCTCTGTAAATGAAGTGTAAAAGGCATTATGTAAAGTGTGTTTGTCCTGGACGGAACAGCAGGGGGAGACAAACCCCCACCACAACAGTCCCTTCCACTTATTATTTTTATTCCCCAAAATATTCACAGATAGGTTGTATATCCCAGAAGACGACGTTACGAACATCATCTTACTAAGGAAAAATTTAGCATTTCAAAAATAAAATGTATAGGGGGGAAAAAAGATGAAACATGATTTAAGGCGACTCCATTGGCATAGAAACGACAGCGAGTAATCAACCATATTTTGAGCTACAGTAACAGGACTGTTAGTGTTACCACTGTTGGGACATGACTAATATGGGATACAATAAGATTTCAAAATCTTTGCCATTTTGTTTTTCTGTTGATGGCAGTGGTGGTTATAGCAGCAGTTGCCATAAACAATAGCAGCTATGATAAACTACATTTTATTAAACTTCTAGGTCTAACGTTGTCTGAATGCGTTTTGCAGTTATATTTTTGATTGATATGGTGCATGTACATTTATGGTAGATAGTTTATATGAAAAGTAGCTATTCTTTACTTGTACTAATCAGCAAACAAATACACACACAACTGACATTTCTTATTCGTTTAAACTGTTTATTACAACAGAGGTACAGAGGCTGAGCTTAGATGACAGAAAGACCTTTGAATATTGTCTCGGACGTTGAAAGCCACTTGTCTAAAAAGTGGTAGGCAACAAACTAGCTACCAGGTTGTCATATCGTTACAGTTACAGAAACAGTTTTTTCCTGGACCAGAGAAAATCAGCTAACTTGTGACCACCAGCTAATTTAACTGACGTTTGGCTGAAGTCTGTCTCTCAATTCCGACAAAATTATGCTCGTGTTGACAGTTTACTATAGGTTTTGAGCCAAAAACCTATTGCTGGTCCGTATTCGTCAACTGTGACGCAAAAAATCCTCCCCCGTCTGCCTCTCTCTCTCTCTCTCTCTCTCTCTCTCATCCTCTGTCCGAGCAAAGCCGCGCTGCCTCACATGGACCCGAGACTTTAACATCGCATCAAGACTCTCTCAACACTTCCCTTTTGGAAAGACAAAAGAGAAGTTTAATCAGGTGGAGCAAACCGCCAAACATCTCTTCAAAAGGATCTTGCGTATGCGAAGCGAAGCTGTAAAAGAACGAGAAGAGCAGCTTTAAGGAGCGCAGACGAGTGCCATCCTACGATTTCTTTGCTAAAGACTTGTTAAGAGGAGTAATGAGGAACATTTGGATATTCCTGACACTTTCAGCAGCTGTATGCTTGTCCAGCGACAAGGTGAGTTCTTGTTGTTACTTTTGTTGATTGTGTACTACATTCTTTCTTTACGCGGCGTATAAACATGTTATGAAGGACAAATAGGCGATTTATCCTGATTTCATTCATTTAAATCTCTTAATATGCAGTTTTGTTAATACAGCAAGAGTGACAACTTGGTCCTGGCAAGATTTGTAAAACCAGTCATGATCATGATATGACGTGTAGCCCATGATGTTAGAGTGGTGATGCTCATCATTTTTGCAAGGATGTCCAAACGTCTGGAAAATGTTTTGAAGAGGTCCCTGAGAAAGTTACAGCACATTTTTAACTTCAATGAAAATTGCATTTCCCTCTCAGAAGACTTTTCATGTCACTTTAGAAATGTATTTGCCTTCAAGAGCTCATTTTCATGTGTCCTCCAGAGACCAATTTTAGTTGAAACCTGATCTTCTCCAGAGAGGACCTGAATGTTTGTCAGCCAGTTTTACGCTCGAAAAATTCAGATGAGCTTCTGAAATGGAAAACTAAAGTAGTGTCACAAATGAAATTCAGATAAAGACGTGAGTAAACGGTTCCAAGGCTCTGAACCGTTGAAGAGAACTATGGGAGTTTTTGTTCTTGCAGAGAATTTCCATTCCTCCTCATAAGAGTTTGTTCTTAACCACAGAATTCACTATTCTGTGTGGGAACTAGACTGCAAAGCAACGCAGCGCATCGATTCCCAATTGCTACACTGCTTTCAACGTGCTGTCAAGCAATTTGCAGGTTGCTTCAGGACGCGGATCTGTATGTGTTAATAACCTTTCAACTGTGATGAAGCCCATCACAAAGAAGCAATAAAATCAAGCCACCGCAGCGCAATTTTACAGGAAGACATTTGGAAGCCTTTGTGCTGGTCGTGCTGGTACCTTGTTTATTGATTTGTTGTGTGGGTGAAGCAGCTTCTCTCAAGTTTTCAGTACATCCTGAAATAAGGTTTTCCCTCTCATTTTCGTTTACCTTTTACAAACTCTTTAGTTTGACCAGGATTCAACAAGTTACGCCACATCTACAGCTTTATCAGTCCTACTCATTCACAGTGATGCTCATCTATTCTTTCTAAGGCACTTATTTCTGGTTTGTCTGTAGAGGGAAAGCGTGATGATTTTGCTTCAATATGTTGTTTTTGAAATGAAAAGTTAAAAAGTTAGAAGTTCAAAGATTCTTAAGTGACAGGGAAAGTATTAGTTATTGGCTCCCCGTTGGTTTTCATTTCTTGTTTCTTTTCATTTCATTTTCTTTTAGGTTTCAATTCCTCAACAGTGAGCATTCTCATAAAGTCTCGGGGCTTCAAAGGAACAGTTTTGTCTAACAGCTCAAACCTAACTGCATAACTGCTCCATTACACCAATTAACCAAAAAACGAAAAAATAATAGCTGCATCTATGGCAAACGGCACCGATGTGACTAAGTGCTGATAACAGATTAGGTGTGTGCCCTTTCTTGATGTGCTCTAAATAACGTCATCGTAACATGATGCAACCGAACATGAACTGTATCCATCGCCAAGACAACATGTTATGACAGACGTATGATGACTGCGCCGATGCCTCATTCATGGGCGTAAACAGACTCCCACTCAGAACACCTGTGTGCACTTGTAGTGAAGCGAGTATCGGAACAATATTTGTGTGCTGACAGCATACACAATCCTGGGCAGAGGAAGTCATTAAACAGCTTGTGTGTGTGTGGAAACGGTAACAGATTAGCTTAGCTAATGGGGTCCCACTTCATATTAAATGTCCCTTATACCTGTGTACTTGCATAGTAACTAGATGTGTATCTAGTATGTTACCGCATTGCTACATAGTATCTGCAATTTTTCTGTAACTACACACAAGTAACAACCCTCAGAATGGTGTGTGTAAGTACAAATGTGTAACAGGACATTGGTAACAACACTTTTTTCATTTCCATAAGTAGTCATGTAACAGGAATTACAGAGCTACATTTTGTAACAGCAGTATGTATAAGAGTAACTGGAACAGGGGGTGTAGTTGGGCAGGTTTAGGGATATGTCATGATCTATCTATCTACAATCAGTACAGTGAAAGAAATACACACTTGGAGGGCCAAGTGGGAAAAAAAACAGAGAGAGATAAAGAGAGGAGAAACTTTAAGCAGAGGTGATGGGTTGAGTGGTGTGAAAGCGTGAATAACACGTAACGGTAAAACCTGACAGTGCAAACCACTGAAGAAACCCTAATAAACCTCAAGACAGGTCCATTCAGAGTTTACACCAGCATTCTGGCCTCTTTGATTTAAGCTCATTTTAATTATAGTCAATTTGCTGCACTTTTAAGTTTAATTATATGGTGAATATATGAATTCCTGCAATGAGATTACCAGAATAAAAGCTGTTTTTGATAATTGCTCTTTTTGAACCATTATTCCGTCACACTGTGGTGATATATTAATGTAGAAGCCAAAAGATTATAGAAACGTGCCAACAGTCCACATGCTGTTTATCTATACTGAAGACCAATTTAGCATCTGAAAAGAGCAGTGTGTCTGCCAGAGGCATGTGGTATTCTCATCTGTTGTGGGTGTGCTTTCGGAAACACATCTGTATTTACTGTGTACAGACATTTTTTTTTTGTAACACTGGGTAGACCTGCTCCCTGTACATGTCTGTCCACAAATTGATGTGGGTTCCACTCGCAGTTCTAAATCTGGAGCGTTGTCAATCAATGCTGTGTAGGTGTGTAGGAGGCCATACTGTTTTATGAGTTACCCCTGCTATAATGAGGCAACGGAACGTCTGTCAGTCTGTCCAGATGAAGGTGAATGTTTTTTTTGTGCCTGTATTTGTCAGAGATCATCTGATAAAAACAGGGAGGATATAGTCCTGAGGTGATGAACGATCTCATAGGTGTTTCTCTCCATTGCATGCCAGTGCGTTGACATAGCAGAGCCTGCATACCGCAGACAGATTAGGCCGCTGTCTGCAGTACTTTGGAGGAATGCGTCGACGTGAGAGTCCCCAGTCCCGCATAAATCCCATAGATGGATGTGCTTCTTTTGTCCAGAATGCAGAAACATCTAGGCCAGATGTTTTATGTACAAGATGCAGATGTTCCTGTGCTCTCTCTCTCTGTGGGAGTAGCTTGTGTTGCGGAATACTAGCGGCAAAAGCCATAAACAGAGGAAGTGTGAGGACAGCTGGGTTATGGGGCGTTTAAGTATTTGCTTATGAATCCCTCTGTGTACTTTTTGTGCAAAATTCGATTATGTAATCCATATTTATGTGTAATTACAGCATGTCAAATAAATATACAAATCTTTTAAAAAGTTCACGTTTGGTTTTAAATTCAAAATCAAATACCAAAATAAATAAATGAAATAAAACAACAACAAAATATAAACATAAAATATTAATAACATACATATAAATATAAATTATTAATTCATAAATATATATAATTTTTTTTATATCGTTTTTTATTATTATGTTTCTTTGGGCGTTCAAATTACCCGAATAATTACCCACAAGACCAAGTCAAAAAGACAAAGGCAGTTGTTTTTTATAGATTAATGTTCATTTACACATTTCCTATACATCATCAAAATCTAACAGCTGTTAAGGACAGTTCATAAGCATGTTATCAAATATTTCAAGCTATATTTGGAAATCTCTCATTTGCACATTGCTTAGCAACATCCTTAATGAGCATCACTGTGAATATATTTTAAAGATTTGCACACGATTCAATAAAAATAAAGGGCTTGTAGATTTGATTCACAAAAATGGGCATTCCATACCAAAAAGGAACGCCTAAATAGCTATTTGGCTGTTGGTTGGCTTTATTAAACAGTTTGTGTGGCTTAGCTGATGTCAGCCATTAAAAAAGCTGTTTTAAAGTTGTTTACATTTTGCTAAAAGCCTCTATTGTTTGTTGTTCTTTGAATTAATTGCTTTACGAAAGTAAATGCTGGATGATAAATTTAGGCTTTTTGTTTTTTTCTCGAGCATCGTTCATCTGGAGGCATTTCAACATGTCAAATCCACATCGTGAGAATCCGATCACACATAATTTCAGGCTTTGAAGGAACTTGGGGAAATATTTAACATATGGTAGAACCACAGAGGAAGTCTAAAATTGGTTGGCCATAGACCTCTGGGTTCTGTGATGTTTTGCAATCCCTTTTTTGCCTTCAGATTTGTTTTGGTGAACCTTATTTAGCTGATAGCACCCTGCAGACGGAGGGCACGGCCACGTTAAGATATCCCGAGATAGTAAGGCTTTCATGTGGCCGATCAGAGTTTAAGCTGACATATCATATCATAGTGCTTGATCTGATTTTATTTTTTTTCCTCTACCTATCTCTCACATCCTCATCCTCTCTCTCTTTCCCTCCTCACTTCACTTTTATATACCAAAGCAAAGCCTGTTTGGAGTTTGAGGCATATTTTTAGAAACAAGCTTCTTTGATGGGCCATGCGCTTGACGATTTATATTTTAAGGTTGGTTTTTATGTGAATTTTCATTTTTTCTGATATTCTTTTGAGATTCCCATAGCATATTACTCAAAGCACCAGCAATGTTTCTTACAGGAGTCATTAGTTGTAAAAAAAAATACCATAAATACCTGCAGGCGATCAAGTGCACTCTTGGGACTAGAGTAAAACTAATGATCTATCCAGTATTTTTGTTCGCAGAAAACTTGTTATGTGCCTAAATCTTCTACCCCAAAGTTTCCTTTTTTAGGAGATAATACTTTCCCCTTAGAAGTGTCAGAATGCGGAAAATCTCAGTCTGCGAGATTCATGAAAGTTTGTCTTGATACTAACTGCGTGACTGCTCTTTTGGAAACGCACCGAGAAACGTCCACGAAAAACTCTACCAAAGTCTGTTCAGTTTTTAGAAGTAAGCAGTAAATTTGAGCCTGGTTATCCTTCCAGAGGGAGCTGGTTTGGCCGGCATCCAGGAGCACAGACGGAGGAACGCTGCTGAAAATGAGAGAGGCTCATGGCTCAGATTTGTCTTTTTTTTGAAGGTGCTGATCAACTGCATGATGTCAAGCTGTGTTGCTGCAGCAAGTGCATTTGTTTTCATCAAAATGTTGCACCTTTTATATGTTCAACAAAATCTAAATTTACAGTTAATCGTTCCTTTGAGAAAGACAGAATGGGGAGATGAAGGAGTTAGATGTTGCTGGTGTTAGATACACTACAGCATTTTTTATTTGAACACAATAAGGTGAATTCTTATATTGTTTTTATTTTATAAAACAATTTTTTTTTCACTTATAATAATCTATTTAAAAAACGAATACAAAAAAAAAACAGTTAAATGACACTTCATACACGATGAGCATGATTTCTTCACAAAAATAATTTATGGCACAGAAATGTAAAACATTTAAAGCCTCATCAAAAGAAAAGGATTCTTGAAAAATGCTGATACATTTATATAAAAAAAAATATATATAAATAAATAAATAAGGGTTGTGTGTGTATATTTTGACAATCCAAAGTCATTCATATGTAAATTGGTGTGATATAATTATATTTATGCATAAATATTTCATGATATTTGTAAAACATACTGTATGTTTTGTACAATTTTGGAAAGAGAAGCATTATTTTGTACTAGTATTATTTTTTACAATGTTATTTTTTAATGGTCCTGTCAAGCGATTAATCATCCAAAATATTTATTTTGTTTACATAATATATGTGTGTACTGTATATATCTACTATGTGATATATACATTATAAAAATAATAAACACATACAAAATATTAATGTATTTTCATGTATCTGTATATTACATATACATATATTTAATATATAAACA
>JAUMHI010000058.1:5344070-5366796 GCA_032359435.1 Enteromius unitaeniatus | reverse complement strand
GTATGTTTGTGTAGAAATTTAACAAAGACTGGCATGAAATGCTTGTCATACTCAGAAAGATACTGATTTAGGAGTAACTTGCAGTGGTCTCTTATTTTTTCCAGAGCTGTATATGCATGCATGTGTATTTATAGATACATAATAAATGTACACACACACACACACACACACATACATACACACACATATTTTGCAAACAACATTTTACTTGATGATCGACATTACAAACCAACGTGAATCAAAAGACTTTCTTAAATTAAGTTTCTTAAACATTCTTTTTAACGTGGATACTGTTTTTGTCTTACACCTGACATCTGAGCTTATGACTGACGTGATTTATAAATTGTACAAATTTGGCAGTCTGTCTGCTTTCAGTCACTGTATCAGTTCTCAGATTTGAACAGATTTACTGTATGTGAGAGCTCAGGTGTGTTATGTGCTGTAAATCAGTGGTCTGAATAACCAGGTGTGCACTTCATGACCCAATGGGTTACCTGAGCTCCCCAGAGAACTATCAAATAAGAGCCCACATGAGCCCCAGGTGTGCACTGACACAATGGTACATACTGTGTGCAGAAATGGGAAAATAAGGAACAAGGTTTTAAGTTACCGAAAGACAGTATGCCATGACTTTCGAAGGATCGTTAAAACATACAGCCAGGCAACAATTTTATGGGGCTTCACATGACGTTTATGATGTTTTGCAAATTAATTGCAAGTTGAAGAGACTGATCGGTGGTTAGTCTGACGCTCTGTAAATTGAGTTTACTTTCATTAAAGAGAACTCTTAAAACCCAGTGACTTTGTGAATTTGGAGATCTTAAAATCACTTGTATTGTATTTATATGTTGTGAGACTGAGACTTTACATAGACCAGGTTATTAGGTGGACCCGTCTCACATTCATACAGTGTCTTTATGGCAGTATGTGTGTGTTTTCACCTGTTCTCCAGATGCAGTAGACCTCACATGCTGTTTAATCGTCATCTTTTTCCCATTCTGCATTATAATTTAGCAGTCTAGAACAATATAGAGGTATAAACCCCCTGAGCTCATGCCACACAGTAAAGTTGAGGTTCCATTACATTTTTACAGTATTAGAGGCACAAATACAATGTTTATTATTGTGATAGACACCCCTAGTGAAAAATAAATATCCTTAAATGTATTTGAATGACATTATTTCATACTCAGTATATTACAAATACATTTTCAAATTTATGTACTCAATAAAATGCCATGCCGTTGTACTTTTATTATACTAAACTGGTATAAAAAAATAATAATTTCGTACTTTTAATTGTGCGGAAGTAGTGCTGAAGCCCAATTAAACATACTTAGTATATATGATTGTGGTAAAGTGGAACTTTAAATAAACACTTTAAATAGCATTTAAAGGGCAATATTACACAGTCCTCATTAAAAGTGACACATTTAAAACACACATTTGAGGCTTTTTTTATAAGAAATATGCATTGTGCATAAGTAATAATCCACATAAAGTTTAAATTAAAATTTTTATATTAGTAGGTTATCGAGTTATTTGCCTGTAAATATGTTAATTGAATAGATTTGAGCTACACTTAGTATGAAATAAATATATTTTACTAGGGACACTATACCCGTTATACGTTTTTAAACGTTTTCAATTTATTTGATTAAAAAGTAAAAACATTAATATTTTGAAATATTATTGCAATTTAAAAAGAACTGTTTTCTGTTCAATATTTTCAGTGTCATCTAAAATCATTTTATATACTTATTTGAGTGCTGCTTAATATTTCTGTGGAAACGATGATCGTTTTTTGTTTTTTTTAAAGAATAGAAAGTTCAAATTAATAGCATTTCTTTGAAATGGAAATCTTTTGAAGTATCATAAATGTCTCTTTTGATCAAACAGTACATCTTACTGAATACAAATATAAATCTGTTGAAAAGTATGAAAAGTATTCCTTTAAAAAAAAATAAAAAATGACAACAAACAAAACCATATCAACAATATCCAAACTGTTTCCAGCAATATTCCAAACTGATTTTGCTCTGTCTCAGTGGTCAGTGACCAGCCTCATGTTGCTGACCGTTTTTGGTCAAAAACAAGACCTTATTTTTGTATTTTTCCCTCTTTTTTTGTGTACACTAACTTTTTGCCTTTCCCTCCTTCCCTGCTTTAATCCCCTCTCCATCTTTCCTTCTCCTCCATCCCTCCATTTCTCTCGTTCTGTTTGCTTCTCTTCTTTTCCCGACAGCACCTGTATTTGAGAAGGCATTTTAGGAATACCAGACATGCCTGTGGTCTGAATGGACAGTATTCATCCTGGTTCCCATTTTTCCATCCAGCTTATTCTGGACAGTTATGGCAACCTGATGGATGTTGTTGTGTATGTGCAGTGAAGTGTGAAGTTTTTAGTCTGTGTGTTTGAATCTCTGCAGCTGGCCAGGCGTTATATCATCTGTGCGTTAAGAGCTCAGCCGGTCGGGGTTAATAGCACGGCCACAGCTGCGTTCTCACACTGTCCAGTAGACCTGATCATTACCGGAGCTCTGGAGCCCTGACACATGCACACTGGCCACAAATCATCCAGTCAATCAGAGCTGACAGCTACAGTATAGTGTGAAGCACAAGGTTGTAGTCCATGAAACACTGCAGCTACAGTGTGTGCTTTAATTTACAATGGACTTTAGAGTGAATGTCATACTCGCAAATAACAAATACATTTACTCATGACATGATGGCCATGGTGAAAAAAGAAGTTGTGCACTGTTGTGTACTTTGTATCTTAAATGTAATCATTTTAAAAGAATAATAATATTAAAATAAAATAATTATTTCAATTTTACTGTAAATAAAATATCAAAATACACCATATAAAAATACAAAATTGAAAGAAAACATGCTTTTAAAGCACTTAAATAAAATAAAAATATAAAAATTCAACCAAAAGCTACCATGAATAAATTAGTTTTAAGGTAAGATTGAAAATATTAAGAGAAAATTATTATTGTGTGACTGTTAAGAACACTTTAAATCACTATGCTTTAATATTTATTGTGTTTTTTGACTAGACTAGCATATTAAAGCACATTTAAATTACTTGAATAAATACGGTAGTGTGCTATTTAATATTACAGTACAATTTAAGTTAATATATGCGAAGGCAATACACTTAAATCACATTTTAAAAGTAATTATGCAACTGCTTAAAACGTGCTTAAGTTGGTCAAAAAATAAAACGGTTCAGCTAACTGCGCTTAATATAAATTCTAACTACAATTATATATTTTCAGGTTCTTAAAACATTACATACAGTTCATACTTAAGAATATATGCATTTTAAATCAAAAGTATATTATTTCTATAATGTGTATTCTTTTTAAAGTATCCTGACGTGTACTTCTTTTCACAAGGGGTTCTTTTTTTCTTTATAACTTGTTTGCCTTTGTTCATTTGGTAAATTTGAATATAATAAACGCAATAACATGACTGTTTTTTTTTGTCTTTTCACTGTTCATTAGCCTTTCAGTCAGTTATCATTTATTCACCACAGCTCAAACAGAGAAACATTAAAAAGACTTTTTTCCTTTCCGTTTCAAGGTGTTGTTTTCATTTAATTTGGCTCTCTTAGATGCATGTTGTTTAAGTTTTTTATGCATACGAGAACATCTGTAGCTTTCAAAACATTCAGCTCATTAGCCAATAGTCATTACAGTGTCCCACTGTTTGCTCTTGTTTTTTTCCTCTTCTTTTCTTTTTCCTATTCCACAAAAGTGTCTGACTCAGATGTTGCTATTGAATGTCTTGTGCTTTAGTATCATCTTGCAGTTCGAATGTGACGTTTAATGAAGCAATGGCTTGAAAAATGAAATGTGCTGAAAGAGAAATTTGGCAGTTAGATGAATAACATTACCACCATTTTTTATACCAAGTGTAAAAAAGACATGCATGCATATTCTAATACTTGAACTAGGCTTTACATATTTCTAAACACTGCTTAAGTATTCTTCTTAAGGTTGAGATCAGGCATGAACTGCTTGTCCGTTGGTGGAAGTGCTTATTTATAATTTGAGTTCACCTTGATTTCTCCCAGATCCAAAGGAAAAAAAGCTTTGTTTTGTTAATAATAGGTAACAAAATTGTGAAACTGCAGAGTATACTTTGTGTCATCCGTGTCAATGTTCCTCAACATGAACATGACAACTAGTCTCCCATCACTCACATTTCAGAGTTTTGGTGGAACAGTAGTTGTTTTGTTTTTTTTATGCTGTATATTACAATTTCAGATATGCAAGTCAAGTCACATCACCTTTATAACAGCGCTTTACAGTACAGATTATGTCAAAGCAGCTTCACAGAGGTAAACAGGAAAATAGAAGAAAATAGGACAATATAGAGACAGTTTAGATTCTCCTTCAAAGTAATCATAAAATACAATAGCAATGTCACTGTTATTAAGATAAATTGTTTTTTAATCGGGATTATGATTTTGGCTTCGCTTGATCGTCAACCAATTTTTGGCCACTGGTTATTTATCCGGAATTCAATTTGGCATTTGTGTTATCTTGCGTTGGTACCAAGCCTCCACAAGCTAACATACTGTAGAGGTTGCCAGATGTCAAATGCTTAAACTCCCCAAACCTTTTGCTTAAATCGATACAGTTTCTGCACAGTGGTTTACTTAATCTTCTGACCTGGCAACCATGTGTATGCACTCTCTCTGCGTCGCAGAGCTGAGCTGTAAAATCCTAGCAAAATGTACGTTTTCTGCTCAAATAAGAGTGTGTTGCAGTCAGATTTCTAGTGCAGTTTGCAGCAACTAAATTTGCATGCATTGTTATCAGAGTAATGCATGCACGGTTATTACATACTAAATAACTGTGCATGCAAATTTAGTGGACTGCTTACACATACATGTATATTGATTATGGGCATGAACAACAATTGCAATACATTTTCTGGAATCTTTTCAGGCCTCCAATATGAAGAGTGTACAAACTACATGGCGAAACATGCATCATCGCTTCTTAATACCATCATTTTCACAGTCCAGTGTGGCTAGCTACAGTTACCGCTATAGCATTGGCTAGTTCAAAAGCAAAAAAAGCATTGATACAGTGAGTTACTGTTCGGAGTTACTGTAGCTTATAAATATTTTTTATTAGTATTTTTGTGTGTGTGTGCAATATGTATCAGGTGGCCTATAAAAAGACTGTAGGCGATCCGTGGGCATGGATTAAGGCTCCATTACCCAAAGCAAAAAAACAGTGCTAGGTCCCATTCAGAATTAAAAGTGTGAAACGTTGCTTAACCCAAGGTTAAAAGTAGCCTGGGGGTTAAAAACTATGTTAACCCAGGGTTAATCACAGTGGGAAAAACCTTTAAGTATACTTTCGGCTAACTGGTTATTACAGACTGCAATATGCAACAAAGAGGTTAAATGTAACCCCATGGGTAAATCTTAACACTGTACTGTGCGTCTGTCAATTAAAGTGAAGCAGATGACTGAGGTCACATTGGATTTGGAAGCTATGGATTTAGCTTTGTGTCCACGGGTAACTCGCTCTGTACTCGTGATCAGAGAGAACCAGAGGAGATGCTGGCTCTGTCTGTGTTTTCCAGCAGGAAAGATGGTGGCTTCGTGGCATCATTGTGTAATAGGTGTCAGTCTGAACTAGGAAAGCACACCACGTTTTCCTGCGGCTGGAGCGGAGCAGCAGACTATGTGAAATTACACAGCCAGGCCTCAGGGGCATGGAGAGGAATTTCAAAGGAAACACAGCAGTCTGCTTCATATTGAGATTACATTAAGGGAACCGAATGCAGTCTGGAATGTGTAAAGGGGCCGTTCGGAGTGTAATAATCATATTAGTCCGGCAGTGTGAGCTTCAGCTTCACCCAGCAGCTAAAAAAACCCCTGCTTTGTCTTGTGTATTCAGTGTCTTCAATTCAGTCTCTAAACTGGTAGTTTTCTCTCTTCTTTGCTGTATTTTTCTCCTTTTCATAAGCCTGTTAGACGGTGCTCTTTTATGTTCATCCGTATATATGCATTCTTGATTCACTGATTCCATTTATTTTGATGGTAAATAAGACCACCAAACAAATTCAAGCCCTGGTGACTTCCTAAGGACTGTCCTTTGTAACAAATGCACTTTGGATAAAAGCATTTACTAAATGGCAAAGACTTGTGTGTTTGGTAAATGGTTGGCTAACTTCTAAGCATAGTCCACATAAGGCCAGAAACATGCAAGTACACAAACACTGGCATGAATGCTTGACTAGCATTTTGAACAACAAGCTAAGACCCTCTAATTGTTTGTTCATTTTGGAGTTAATCATTTGGTATAATGCACTTATTGTAGGCGTACATGTTTTTAAATAGCACTTATATTTTTAAAAATACCTATCTGTAATTAATTTCTGCAAATACATTTATGAATACACTGTTGACCTATTCTTTACACCTAACAAATCTGTCCCTAACCTTACTGTATCTCAGCAGCAAAAGTGTTATGACCAAACAATATGACCACACTTTTTTTTGTATGGAAGTACATAGTAGGTAAAGCCACCTAATATAAAGTGTGACCTGTTTTCTGAAACTTTTCATGTGGTGTAACCACCTGTGTAGCCCAGGGTCAGACTCCGAAGTACAACCATTAGCTGAGTTTATTTAATGTATTCAGACTGTCAGAAGTCAGTAACCAGAGAGACAGTTCTGACAAAGCAAACAAATCCAAATCAAGAGACAGCAGGGGTAAACGAGGAAAACAGGTAATGTAATACGCAGGCAGGCTGAAGGTAAAGATAACACTCAGAATTGCAAAACAACTAGAATGTGAAACTGAACAGAAGGTGGAGGCTAATAAGGTGAATTGAGCTGTGCATGAAGCAAAAGTTTCAGGTCATTAGAGTACAGGGTTAATATTCAGGGGAGAAAGACCTCATGTAGAGAGGAATGAAGGTGTTATGGCTGGTGGAGAATTTGACACCAATGCAGAAAAAAGGAAATTAGAGCATAGAGAGGACCCCTGCAGACCCTATTTGTGTGCCCAGTTCAGTCAAGCAAAATCTCAGATAATTTGACATTTTTGACAGAGTTCAGGTTTTAAAATGATATGTGTCGTTACTCCTTCTCCAACTGATCTCTCTCTCTGTTGCTTGTTTAGGAATTAAAATACGTTAACATACAGATAAACACACCAAAGCTGATAGAGAACATCTGATCATATAGATGTGCATATGTTTGATATCAGCTCTGCAATTCAGCGCTCCAGTCCAGTAAAGTCACCTCATGTTTATTTATATAGCATTTTATGCAAAGGATTGCTTTAAAAGAAGCTATTAACCATGAAAATAATTCTATTTGTGTTGCTTTCGATTAGAAGTTTACACTATGAAGCAGTTTTCTAGCAAACTTTTTCTAGAAAGTTCACTTTGCCGGTTTCACAACACTTCCTTCTTCAGTCTGCTTGAGATACTGTATAACGAGGCCTTCGGATGTATTTAAAATGCAAAGATAATTTATTATTATACCATCCGATGTCATTATTATCATTATTTTTATTTTCTTTGCATCCAAAAAGTATTCTCATAGCTTCTTAACGTTACGATTGAACCACTGATGGCAGATGGACTATTTAGACTAGGTCTTTTGTACTTTTCTGGACCTAAAATCCATAAATATTGTAATGTTCCATGGACAAATAAAGCTTTTACGGGTTTTAGAACAACATTTGGTAAATGATTAATGACCTTTTTTTTTTTTTTTTTTCATTTTGGGGTGGAGTAACCCTTTAAGCCTAACATTAGACAAATCTATATTAAATTAAAAATATATATTTATTAGATATAATTTAGACAAATATAACGAGCTGCTTCTCAGTCTGTCCATATACCACCACAAGATGTTGTTGACTTGAGAGAAATGGCTTATGGAAAATAGCTGCATTTACATTAGCGAGCTCAGTTTACCGTATTTGTGTATTTTGCAGCATGTCTCTTGTGGTAAGAGTGTGAGGGAAGCCTGACTAGACTTAATTAATCAGGTTTTCACAGGGTGTGGAAACCGACAGAGCCACCTGGAGAACTGCCACTAGCATTTAGCTTCTGTCACTGTCATTCTCTATGTGAAGGACAAATGAAGTCATATTAAAATCATATTAAATTACAATATAGGTGTAGACGTTTTAATGCTGGCACGGACAGCGTTCTAATTTTTTGGCCTGCTTGCTTCCTGTCTTTGAATTATTCACCTCCTTTCCGGTCGGCAGTAAATGTTTTTCTTTTATGTACTTCAGACCTCCGCTTGCCAAATTCAGCATATGTGTCAGTGCGTTCTCTCTGCTTTCAACTCGGTGACTTGGCAGCTGCTTACAGCTGGCTGGACACTGTGTGTAACATGCGAGTTGGTGACGGTGTGCTGAGAGAGAGAGACACGGTGTGCTTGGCAAGGGCTGTTTGAGTGAGAAGAGTGAGCTGGTTGTGAGTTTCAGAGTTTCCTGTCCAGCTGTATCATTGGCACGGGCTAAAAGAGAAGGACTCAGACCCTCGCACAATACAGCACTTGTGTTGCAGTCCGGGAACTCAGGAATGCGGCTCTCACCTTCATATGGCTGACAGGAGTTTGTTTTGGAATGAGAGATATTATCCAACACCCTAGCTCGCTCGCCTTTTCGCTTTTCCTCACTTACGTCTCTCTCACTCTTTCATGGCTGTCCTCAAAGTAAAGAAAATACAGTGAAATCTGAGATCCGACTGCTCCACCTGCAGTATTTTCTTTCAGTTCGTGACTTTTTAGTCCCTTCATCCCGTTAGCACTTTTGACTGAAGCTCTTCCGAGCATTCCCATTCAATTAAACGCTAGGAATTTCTAGAGATCTTCCTAAATCACTTTATCCGTTCATTAAAGCCAGTTTTCATGAAACACATGGTTGTGAAAATTGCAGGGATCATAACAGTTAAGCAACAGAGACTCTCAATTTCATATGTATGCTGTAAGTTATTTTAGGATTTGATACTGGTGATTGAGTTTGACCTTTAAAAAAAATATAAATGTGCTATTTTTATGAATCAAATGTTCCTTGTGCTCTTGCAGTTTTATTTTTGTACCTTGTATTGTATTACGTGTATTTATGTATTTACAGTAGTGTTATTAGCTAAAACAGAAATGACTAGTGTTATACTTTAAGTCAATAAACAGAAGTAAAACAAAGCATCTTCTATATTGTAATGTGCCTTCGACTGAAACAGAACCATTTTTATTTCCCTGAAGATGCTTTCAATGAACAGTTCTTAAAGTTCCCCTATTATTGGAATTTTAGCAAATGACGTTTAATGTGATGTGTAACCCCTGTAAATTTTAGTGAAGTGTAGTGCAATGTGAATAAAGATATAGTCTCTTAAAAGAAAGTCGGCTCTGAATGATTAAAATGAGTAGCTTTTAAAACAAGTCCCAAGCCATTTTTTATATTAACATCAAAATGAAACATTAGCATATCCCCCCCCCCCTTTTTTTTTTTTCTATTTCTTTTCTTCATATTAGTCATCTTTTCCTATCAGAATTTGTTATGAATGTGAAAACGCAGAAAAATGAACCTGATCTGAATTTTTTATGATGGATGAAAGCGTGTAAACGTGAGGTCGGATTTATTTTTCAACATGTGACCATTTCGGACTCCGTGTGCAATGACAATATCATACTTGACTTGGTTGTGGGCCTTTTTGACTTGGACCCGTATTCACATTGAAACCAACCAGAAGACACTAGAAAACTCTTACCAACAGCCTAGCAACCTCCTAGCAATGCACTAAAAACCTGAGCACCTTATCATCACAACACGTTAACAAATGCATATCATTGCATTCTAGCATTTCAAGAGTTCACGTTTCCTGGTAATAAAACAAAGCTCAAATTTGGCAAGCTGTCTGGGGAGCGAGCCGGGAGAACGGCGGACTCCGAACCCTAGGGAATAGAACCCTAAGCGAGGGTGAGGAGGGGAGGGGAGGAGGGGGGATGGGGGGATGCGATCAAAGCGAGATGTGGGAACATAGAAGCTGGGCTGTTTTATAGTAAAGGGAAGTGATTTGATTGGACGCGCTCGATTATGAAATCGGCTGCCAGCCGTGGGTGATTACTGCGTTCACGATCCTCTCGAAACCATGTTTTTTGCAAAACATAAACTAAACAAAATTTACCAATTTTAATATTATGGTTTAAATGTGGAAAAAAAGAGAGAAAACAAGTAAGATAGAGTGAAAAGGGGGAAATATCGTAACTTTCCAATATAGTTGTAAAAATAAATGTGCTTCATATGAACCTAAAAATATGCTTAATGTGGTAACATCTGAATGAACTGGAATATGATTTCTATCACTGATTCAACTGACAACATTACGGTACATCAACAGAATTGTTTTTTAAAGGTCAGATCAGGTAAAAATAGCTTACTCACCCTTTCAACCTGACTTTCTTTCTTCTGTGGAAGATTTTTTGAGAAATATTTTTCTTGTCTATACAATAGAAGTCAAAGGGGTCCAATGTTGCTTAGTCTTCAGTGTTGCTTTAAAATGTTTGGGAATTATATGAGGGTGAGTAAATGATAAGAGAGTTTTTAGTTTGAGTGAACTATCAGGATCGGGTAGAAGCCGATAGCTCTTTACTGCCTGCCCTACACATTTTATTGAGGAGGAAGACATCAAGGCACACTCATATCCACTGTTTGTGTATGTCTACAAATAAAAATGCTGATTTTTGTTTTTCATTGACTCTACTTTTCTGGACATAAGCTTTGTAGTCGTTAAATGTTTGCAGATATGTCTAAAGCTCACATGAATTTGTTCTAGATCATTTGAGATGACGTTACGTTGCCTTTGAAGTCTGTCTGCAACCAATTTGCTTAGGAACCTCCCTACAAAAATACTGGCTGTTTAGTCATTGACTGTCTGGACAGCTGCCTTAGGTTTCATACACAGCCCTTATGTCACTCAAGTTCAATTATTGTAAACTGTCGAGGTTAAACATGGTTTTTGTATCCCGTCTTCCTGTGTGTTCTCTGTCACAATGAGCAATGACACCTAATGAAAGCCTTTGCTTTGTGAGGAGACTGTGAAAAATGTGAAGAGTCAAACAGAGGCTGATGTATGTTTGAGATGTCCTGAGTGGGACTCATGGCTGATCACAGGCTGATCACAGGCTCTGGTTCTTCTATGGCTTTATTTAGTCTTCCATTGGCTTTCAAGTCCCGTTTAATCTCCCCCTCAGCGCCTCTGAAAACAGCACCCGCTCCAGCCTTCTGTTTTTGTACAGGCTTTGAATCCAACCCCTTTCGTTCTTTCTGGGGTTTTATCCTGCTTGAGTGACCACTATAAGATTGAACCTTATCACCCGAATGCCATTATTTATCATCCAAGTGAATAGGAGAATTCAGATTTCACACAAAGGTGGTTGGAGCATTATCCAATCTCATTGTTGGGTCCATTGGCGCTCTTGTAGACTTTAATCAAATAGACACACATATACAGACAATATCGCTGCTTCATTTCATTGTTTGCCCGCCACAATATAAGAAATACAATCACACATAGGTGCACAAAGCCTACTGGTGACTGGTTCTGCTTGTGGCGTATTGTGATTTGCTGAAGGGTTAATACGGATGGAAAAGATCAAAGACGGCTGAGCCTGAGCGAGCATGAATGGTGAGTTCTGTGGGAGATGACAAGTTCACTGGAGGATGTGTTACCAACACGGCGATAAAGAAAGGGTCATAGGTTTTGGAAATAGACATTGGTCCATCTGCCCCTCTATCTTGACAACAATGATAGCCTCTTGCATTTGTTTGCTAGACCGTGTCTCTCTGTTTGTGCCCCCCCTCAACCTTGAAGTATTACTACAGAGCGATAAACCTTTTGTTACCTCCACAATGTGTGGAAAATGACAGATGCTGACTTTTAGATTGTTTTTTTAGCGTCGTTTTAGTGGGTCAGAGAACTTTCAGAGAGTTTTCTCCTGAGGAAGAGAATCAAACATTACTTTCCTTTGAGGTAGTTTCCAAGGAAACAGAAGTGGGAGGAACCTTGGGCAGGCGTATTTGTTGTTTATGTCTTGAGCATAAAACAAAATCAGCCACGATTTTCTTCAGTGTGATTACAAAATGAAAAAAAGGGTTTGTTTGATATGGTAATGGTACTTAAGTGGTCTACATTTCTTCTCTTCTGCTTTTCGTGACTGAAGGTTTCTTTGAGATCATTTTGTACAGAAATGGCTGAATGTTTGTCTTTGACGAACGTTTACTAGAATTTTAAACTCTTTTCAGATGAAATTGGATATTTTGGCTCTGAAAGTTTTGCTTGTGTTTATCTGTGCAGGTACTGGTCACTGGTCAGTCTCCTGTCTCAACCGATGACATCTATTTGGATGATCAGCAGTCCGGTGACTACCCTTTAGATGATGATGACTTCAATTCTGGTTCAGGATCAGGTAAGGATTGTTTATATCAGTCCAGCTGATTGTAAAATTGGTATCACTATGAAGCAGCCCTGATCATCAGACATACAAAAACTCAGCCATACCAGCCTAAGGCATTTATTCCTCCTCAGAAGTCCATGCTTTCAAAACGTAATGGCCCTAATGTAGAGCAGTAGTCTGCCTTGGACCCTTCTGAATTCTAAAATGACAAATGACATAATGAATGAAAAAAGGACGTTAGCATGCAACCGTACACACTAAGTGTGCCATTTGTAATTGGGCCATAGAAACCCATGGAACGGCTGTTTTGGCTTGGTCTGGGAAGTAGCCATCTGTAGGCAATCCAATCAAAAACTTTGCAACCGCAAAGAAATGACCTGGCAACCACCTACAGCACCCCTGTACTGTGCCAGCACTTAAAAATGGAAAAGTCTAGGCTAATTAGAGAAGTAATGTTTATTCTATGATTATTAAAGACAAATGATGATATTACATGCTATTAAAACAGCAATTTTGTACATTTTCTCAGTCATCTCACTAGCACAGCATTGAGTTATGGACTTTTAGTACAGCACCTCGCCACCTCATCACGTATTAAGTTATGGACTGGAAAATAATTGAATTAAGTATTTATAATCAACCCACAGAGCCAGTTTTGTTGCGTCTAAAGGTTGTGTAATGTTTTGGTAATAGAAGGGCTGCTAGGTGGTTGCCAGACAATGCTGCCCACCCTGTGAGCGGACAGATGTTTCACCTGCAGTCAAACCCGGTCAGCCAAGACCACCATGGTCACTCAGCAGATGTCTGCTCCATACAGAAACTCTGCATTATTGATAAGTCATTTCTCTATCTTACTGCTGTACAAGTGCCTTGTACCTGGCACAATTACAGCGCAAAATGGAGAGAACGGTTGAAATATTTATACATTTTATATGCATTATCTGTCTCTCTTTGAAACACTTTAAGCACAGTAGTGCTGATCTTGCATTCCCATTCTCTATGGTTATATTTACACATATCTAAAAAGTCCAAGAAAGAGGGAAGTTCGGAGCATTTAAACTAAAGCTCAGGCCACTGGGATGCCATTATAGTCCCATCAGACCATAACGTCATAGACGTGCAAACCTCATATCTTTGAAATTCACTTACAAATGACTAGTTGCATAATCAGTCTCGAGAGAACCCTTGTAGGATCAGGCTGGTTTCAAGTTTACCAGACAATGTTGCTTAGGGGCCATTCAAGCAGAATGCATTTTTGCATTTAAAAAAGTGAGACGGAAGGTATTGGAATGAAAATAACACAAGGTCTGCTTTTTAAATGTGTTTTTAACATGATCGCTGTGCTTCTCGAATGTGCAAAATGCTGCAAAATATGCATAATGCGACCACAGCGGTCAAACATGTCCATCTGGCACATGTAAAATCAGCACAGAGGAACACAAAAACACATTTTGTGTGAATACATATTTACATAAAACCTGTTCTTGCATTCGAACCATCCCGACAAAGCTAAAGATATTGCAAAACTGTTTAAGTCCGCACAAACATGTGCTGATGAAGCAAGGCAGCACACACAGTATTGACAGTGACAATTTGGTCTGCCAATGAAAATAATCCCAAATTAAGCCACAGCAGAATTACCTGTTAAGGTAAGGTTTATTTATGTTGCAATAGTCAATAGTTTAATTTCTAAATGAGTGACTCTCATGAAAGCAAGGAATTATGCCGAGTTAACATGGCACAGTTTTCAAAATTGTTGTTTTCACACTGTATGACTGTCTGGGGTAGCATTCAACTGCTGTAGTGTTTTCATTGCACATTGAATCAATGACAAGAGGTTAGACACGGCATGACTTTACAGTAGAAGGAACGCAGACAACCAAACATAAGTGTACATTCTCATCTCATTTTCTTTATTTCTCACATCTCTTTAGGTTCAAGTGACACAGATGATGATGAAGACACGTCCACGATAATTGTGCGGTACCCAGAATTCAAAGCAGGGTCCACTCAGCAGCCCATCTACAGCAGCAGCCCCAGCTCAGAGTCCTCCATTTCCAAAGAGATGGACAAAGACAGCATAGACTCGTTCATCAATTCAGACGTGGAAGCAGAGGTGCGGTTGCTCACCTGTTTCAGTCATACTGATTCTGACACTATCAAAGCTTTTGCTGACTCCCACTGCCCTGAAAACCTGCACGACCTGCAAAACTGTGACAACTTTTGATACTTTTGATATTGCCCCTTTTTGACGCTTACACTGACCTGCTGTCTCTCACAGTTTTACTGAACATTACTGTTGTGTTGGGTCCTTCAATCTTGTTATTGAATCTCTCCACTTTTTCCGACACTATCTACAAGCTCAACTGTTTTTTTGTGTCAGCAATTCTGATGTTAAGCTGTCTTTCTCTCTCTGCCTCTCTCACTGTTTTTTAGATCTCTGACAATCAGACAGAAAAGCCCCAGGTCACTGTTGAAGCCACCAGCTCACCGAGTGTTGTACAAGATGCTGACCAGCTTCACGAGGTTCGCACAGAAAATCTCTTCCAAAGGACAGAAGTGCTGGCAGGTATGTTCAAAATTAAAAATAATTTTTAGACCCCTATTAATATAAAGAACAAAATGCTTAAAAAAATTATTGCAATTTTCACAATTATTATAATTCGAATGTGTGGTTTTTTTTGGTATAATTTTCTCATTTTGTGGAGTAATCAAAAGGTATTTTGCTATAGGGTCTCTATTTTGTACAGACCTTTGTGTACTTTGTACATTTGTTTTAAAACCATTAAGATTCAGTATTAATTTTTCATTATTATTAGTAGTAGTATTAATTTGGATTTATGTGAATAATTTTACCATTTTAACAAAAATGTTGACATTTGATTATGATGGAAATGAGAAATGATGAGGTGCATATTTCTGCAAGAGTTTCTAGAAGAGAGCCAGTTTAAAGACAAGAAATATAATTAACTGAAAATATTCCCATTTACATAATTAAAATTCATAAATAAATATTTTTATTTTATTTTATTTTTTAATGGACTTCTTGTTTACATGTATTATAAAGTTCAAGGCATATCCATTTTGTGTGTGTGTGTAAAATAATAATAATAGTATTTTTAAATACTACTTTATCCAAGTGTATAAATAAAGATTTTTGTTCTCTAAAGTAGTCAAAAGTACCCATGATTTTTTTTTATATATGTTTTTTAATAAATTCAAAAGTTGTATATGATGTGTACTTGAATATGATTTTAGATTCATTTTTTGACATGATGTCATTTTCTTGGTGCAGCGGTTATAGCCGGCGGAGTCATCGGCTTCTTGTTTGCCATCTTCCTTATCCTCCTTCTGGTGTACCGTATGAGAAAGAAGGACGAGGGGAGCTACGACCTCGGAGAGCGCAAGCCTCCCAGCTCAGCCTATCAGAAGGCTCCGAGTAAAGAGTTCTATGCCTGAACGACCAATCATTGCCAACAGTAACATCGTTATAACAACCATCTCCTCTCCAAGAGTAATGGTGGATCGGTAGCACATCGAGGGGATTTTTTTTTTTTTTACGGGGAACCTTTACTTATTTAAAAATGTAACAAAAAAAGTAATTTTGTCTCACAAAGCCAACAGGGGCTTGTACTTTCTTTTTTTGGAATCAAAAATGTCAAAGATTGTTTCTCTATGGGTTTTGAAAACAGTTGTTGTCAGTGTATGAAGGTAAATCATTGCTCACAGGTTTTAGTCATTGACTACTTTGTAACAGTAGAGGTACGTTTTATTAAAGAACAAGACAATTCCAGGATCTAAATCCTGGGTTATATCTGATACCTTTAATTGTCAACTGATTACATTTCAGTAACTTATCTCAATGTGGATTTTATCAGTTACCTTTTTTTCATCTCATAATTTTTGTAAAGGGGTTTTCTCCCTTGGCTTGTGCCATTCTGTTCTTCAGTCAAAATGAATGTTTGTACATCTGTCTGGCCGATATCATCACAAACTTTTTCAGAATGTTTAAATGTATTTTGTTATATTTCATGTTTCCAATGTAGTTGGTACAGTGTTAAGTCCCTAAAGTTCAAATTCTACTTTTCCTGAAGCCAAGAACACATTGCTCTGTAATTGTTCTCTTTATTGTGATTTTAACACTCATGCAGGGCAAATCTTGTAGAAAAATCAGTTGTGCTGTACTGTACTTGACTGAAAGTCTGCAACATCACCATTCATAGCCCTGCAGTCATTTACTTAAATTATTTAAATGACTTTAACCATTATGCAAGTTTGCATTGCGCAAAAACAAACAAAAAAACGCATCACGGTCAAGAACGTGTTGTTTTTCCACAAAACTATTTAATACGCACTTACCCAACGCTTGAAAGGCAAAAATTGTTCATTAGAATACGATATGGATTTTTTCACATGAATTCAGTCTTCATTATGAACAAGTAGAAGAGTCTAAGAATGAATCTTCCATGACAGATTAACATCATTTATCCAGTATAAGTCGTCAGTATTACTGATTTTTATGCCCACACTGTTCTCAATCAACACATTTTCAATGTTCACTGTTGACTGGAACCCTAATGAAGGCCATTTTTCTTTATTTCATAATATTATCCCTCATGCAGAAGCAGCTTTTGCAAAGATTCCTCATGTTTCTGACTCTGGCATATTCTGCTGAATGTCTATGACCTTCCAAAGACTCAAACAGTGTTGTTAACAGTGATGGTGATGAATAACATAAATCACATCTGCTCATTTTTACTCTGTTCATGTGCATTTCCATTGTTTCTTTTAAAGACCTGACCATTTAGAGTCAATGACGTCTCTGTATATGTTAATATACAATAATTTATAGAATATAATTATTTATATACTACATATTATATGTAATATGTTAGTTAAAAAAAATCTATGAAAATGTATATTCATAAATGTTTTAGAAGCCCTTGAAGTGCCTACTGTTCTGAAACAGTTTTACAGGGATTTGAGGACATTTGTGCATCGAAATGATGTTAGAAGCTGGAACCGGTGAAATGTGATGAGTAGTAATGTCACAGAAAACAGAAACAGTATTGTATTTCATAAAAAAACACTACTGAATAAACATTTTCTCATGGTATTTTAAATATGTTTCTTGCGCATCAACCTATGCACCTCAATCACTGTGTGTGTCTGTATGAATATGTACATAATTAGTCAATATGAATTGAAAGTGGCTCTCAACTCTCTCTTTGGACCATCAAACACAAGCTGTGGTGGAAATGTAACACCTCTGATGAAGATTGCTCTGGGATTTGTCCATAGATGTGAAATCTCTGACAGGGAAATGTATTAAATGCCTCAAAGGATGTTTCTGAAAGAATCTCACACGTATCTCACCTTAGTAGTCACACCTGTCCACAAATTGCAGGAGATATATGCATAAACGTGTGTTAAGCAAACCCCACACTTCTAAAGTCATAAATGTGTTGGTTTTTGCTGTTGTTTTGCCCAGTCATGACGTCAAAATCTGATGGCCCAGAACGCTAATTCCTCCAAACCAATGTTTTCGAAGATGTAACGTCAATCTATTTATTGTTAAGTAGGCTAATATATCTGCTAGTAATATGCACACATTTACTTTAAATCTAATATGTTGAAAAGGCAGAAGTCACATGATGTGGCATTAATGATGAATTACATTAATAACTTGATAGAAACTTTTCACACAAGAGTCTATACTACTGTCGGAAAATAGTTGTCAAATATTAGAATACATTGGCTTATGATTTAATGTGACATTTTTTTAACGCTGTCACTGTAATAATAATAATAAGGGGAAGAAATAATAAGAAATTCCTATGGATTTATTTAATAATAAAAAACTTGGTTAACACGTATCTTGTAATATAGCCTAAACTACATACAGTGAGCAGTTTATTCAAACAGTCGTGTGTTTATAACGTACATTATTAACTATTTGGTTCATATAGGCAGCAAAGGTTAGTGAAACTATTGTGAAAGGTGTTTGAAACATGGCTCGTGTTAAATACTAAACGCGTTCAGTCTGAATGTCCCAGGGCGCTTGCCGTAGCTACATGAGCTCCCAATGTTTTTAAGGTATGACGGTATATTTTCATTGTGCAACATGCCGGTAAATTGTTAATACATTTCAATACATAGCTTAGGCGTTTAAGTATTTTAATACATTTCTCAAAAATGAAGAATAAGCTTATTTCTTTCGTAAAATAAACGTTTGCACATTTACATGTCGTAAAACCACCCATTCTTGAATTTACTGCATTAATTATTAATACTGTGTGCGCCAACATGATTTAAGTAATCGAATAAATGCCAGTAGCTTAAATGTTTGTGCTTTAATGCGTAAAATGTTTTCATATAAGGAACGACCCGGAAAAAAAACAACTTTGAAAACAGTTCCAGGAAATAGTTTATGACTAACGTTAGTTAAACTGCATCACTGACGTATCAGACATATATTTTTATATATGTTTTCAAACATATTCAACTAATTGTATTTTACTGTATTGATAAATGGCAGTAATGAAATAAGAACAGAAATGTTTAACTTTTTTCCCCCCCTGTCATGTGCTTTTCAGATGACTGGCAATAAAAGCAAGTGTCTAAACTCTGTTAGTCAGGTGCTTCTGACTCTTCTTATACTCTGCTGTCCACAGTGTCACTCCAGGCCTCACAGCTATGACAGTAAACCACTTTCAGAAATATCCAAAGAGGTTTCTATGTACTCTGACATTGCTCAGCAAATCATAAACCTTGCAGTATATGGAAAGGCTCAGAACCGTTCTTATGAGAGGCTGGCTGAGTTCACTGACACTATTGGAAACAGAGTCAGTGGCTCTAAAAACCTAGACCTGGCCATTAAGTACATGCACAATGCCCTGACACAGGACAAACTGGAGAATGTGCATCTAGAGCATGTGAAGATCCCTCACTGGGTGCGTGGGGAGGAGAACGCAGTGATGCTTCTTCCGAGAAACCACACTTTAGCCATCCTTGGGCTTGGTAGTAGTGTTGGAACTCCTCCAGGAGGTGAGTAGTCATGGTTCGTCTTTTAAATTCATGCAACTGCAAATATCTGACCAGCTTATGTTCTTCTGGCAGGTATAGAGGCAGAGGTAATGGTGGTGGAGTCTTTTGAAGAGCTCAAAAAGAGAGCGAATGAAGCAAAAGGGAAGATCGTTGTGTATAACCAGCCGTTTGTCAGTTATGGGGAGACCGTTGCCTATCGGGCTTCAGGGGCCTCAGAGGCTGCTAGAGTTGGAGCCGTAGCTTCACTTATCCGTTCAGTAACTCCGTTCTCCATCAACAGGTCAGAATCATCACGCTGTTGACTTTGACTATTGTAAAGTTGTAAAGCAAACATTAACAAAAATATATATATAAAGTTGTCAAAAAATAATAAAAAATACTCAAAAGATTAAATAAATAAAAATTAAATAACATAACATACCTAACTAACTAACTAAAAATATTCATTACAAAAGTCAACAAACTCATACAGTATTCTATTTTTTTTCCCCAATCAGTGTAACATGATCCTTCAGAAATCATTCTAATGTTTGGTGTTTTCTCATTATTATCAATGTTGGACCCTGTTGTGCTGTTGATATTTTTGTTGAAAACGCTGCATCCAAAAGTTTTGGGTAAATAAGATTTAACTATAATACCTTTCTATTCATCAAAGAATTCTAAAAACAAATAATCGGTTACCACTAAAATATTAATCAGCAAAAACTGTTTTCAACGTTGATGATAATAAGAACATTATAAAAAATGTAGCACCATTAAAAATTGAAGATACTTGCAGATAATACTTCAGCTTTGCCATCAAAGGTCTAAATTACATAAAAACAACTTAAGTATTCTGAACTTTTGACCAGAAATGTATATTATAACAATATTTATTACATAGAAAGCATATGTCTGTGTTTTTAACTCACTCATGGTGTTGTTTTCAGCCCCCATACTGGCTGGCAGTGGTACGAGCCTGGAGTGCCTCAGATCCCCACTGCATGCATCACTGTCGAGGATGCCCAGATGATGGCCAGAATGGCCCGCAGAGGTTGGAGGATTGTGCTGCGTCTGACTATGGGGGCCCAAACACTGCCAGATGTTGACTCGTATAACACTGTGGCTGAAATCACAGGCAGCAAGCATCCTGAACAGGTAGGTGGATGTAAATATGCTATGTTGTATTGATCTCACAAAAAGGTCCTAATGATAATACCCCTTGATAGCATTACAAAGATTTTACAACTTTCTGCTGACTCTTGTAAATACAGAAAAGCTTGTTTTCCTTCAAGATTGATTGTCACTAAAAGTGAACATGAAGTCATGTCAATTTTACTTCCATCATAAGATGCAATTCAGTGTGAAATGTAATAATCAGTAAGGAATAAATGTAGGACTTTATTTAGGAAATTATTGGCTTCACACGAGTTTGCCCATTGGGAAATTACTAGCTTCACACCATGCTTTTAAAGACCTTTAATGATAATACCCTTACAGTTATTACTAAAGCCTTACAACTGACTGTTGACTTATGCACTCTTGTAAGCCCCATGTACTGTACAGCTTGTTTTCATTCAAGACAGAATTTTCCCATTTTAGTTTTACATAATAAACTGCATTTTAGGGTAAAATTTGATATTTATTGAGATAAAAATGTAGTATGTTGAATTCATCCATTGGAAAATGATTGGCTTATTGTAAGCCAGTTGTAAAAACCTGTATTTAATGCCTAAAAAGCTGTTTGACTCTTGCTTAAAATTAGCCAATTGCCTGAATGGCCTAGAATAGATGATGTCAGCCAAAAACAAAGTAAGTTGAGTAAGTTAAAAAAAACAAATTATTAATTTTAAACGCAATTAGTGACAATGAAAATAAAAGTTTTTGTTTACATGATATGTGTGTGTGTACTGTTTATATTTATTATGTGTATATGTAAATACACATGAATATTTAAGAAATGTTATATTTATTTATTAAATATATTTATATATAATATTATGTACATGTAAATATATACATATAAATATTTAAATACATATTTTCAAAATATACTGTATGTGTTTGTATTGATATATACATAATAAATACACACAGTTCACACACACACACACACACACACACACATTATGTAAACAAAAACCTTTATTTTGGATGCAATTAATTAATTGCAATTAATTGTTTGACAGCGCTAATTCATTGATTTATTGATTTATTTTTGAATAACGTGCTCTAATGAATAACATGCAGTAAGAACAGGATGTATTTAGAAAGTAAACAGGCTTCTTTTTCATTTTGCATGTGCATTAATTTTTATTTTTTTGCAATGTACACATTATGTCAGTTATTGCGTTCCTTAGGAATCAAACCAGTGACCTTGGTGTTATTAGCTTGGTGGTGGAAAACGTTGTGTCTCATCAAGTAATAATTAGATTTATTTGTATTAATATGCAATTGAATTTCTCTCAAAACATGTTGGCTATTTCACGTCATGTGTACATGTACTGTTTGAATTTGATAGTCCTGGGGTAATGAACATGAAGTTTTTAAATGAGCGACCTTGAGTTAGTCATCTACATAAAACACAACCAAACTGTAAACATATATGCGTTTCCTTTGATCACTCTGAGCTCTCCCCTGAGATCATAAACAGCAAGATCCTCAAGCAATGCCATGTGAAAAAAAATAGACCAAATAAACACCTTTTATACAGACCTCTCATTAGCCAGTGTATATCTGCACAGGAACTTCACACATTTTCACACACTGTTTAAAATCCAAACTTAACATGTTTAAAATGCCACCCAAAATATATAATTTTTGTAATGCTTTCAGTTTTTACTAGATTTTTATATTTTAAATTAACATTTTTTTCCGCAAAGGACCTGCTTCACCTAGGGATTTTGTTGTATAAATAATAAATATACACAATACACACACATACACTCACCTAAAGGATTATTAGGACACCTGTTCAATTTCTCATTAATGCAATTATCTAATCAACCAATCACATGGCAGTTGCTTCAATGCATTTGGAAAGTAAAGCACTTCAATGCAGAATGGGCAAGTAAGGTGATTTAAGCAATTTTGAGTGTGGCATGGTTGTTGGTGCCAGACAGGTCGGTCTGAGTATTTCACAATCTGCTCAGTTACTGGGATTTTAACGCACAACCATTTCTAGAGTTTACAAAGAATGGTGTGAAAAGGGAAAAACATCCAGTATGCAGCAGTCCTATGGGC
>JAUMHI010000058.1:5295239-5340008 GCA_032359435.1 Enteromius unitaeniatus | reverse complement strand
GTAATGAATCTAAAATATATGAAAGTCTAATGTTTGTCAGTACATTACAGAAAATAATGAACTTTATCACAATATGCACATTTTTTGAGAAGGACCTGTACATTTATGTATTCATATTATTAAATTTGGTATTACATATAAATATATTTAATGCATTAACATAACATTTTTCTTAAATATAGATACATGCATATGGTTGCATGTAATATACACAAATATACATGCATATTTTATGTAAGCAAAAACGTTAGTTTAGATGCGATTAATCGCCGTTACTCATTTGACAGCACTAGTTTAATTATGTATTATTTATATTCATATGGTTAACAAGTTTGCAGTTATTTCAAATCAAAGCATTTATATATATGAGCAATACCACTTGAGTACGAGAACGATATCGGCTCTAGATCAGCATGGCTGTGAGGCCAGAGGCGAGAGCCGAGGCAATCACAGCCACTTATATAGAGTCGATATCACTCAAGTACTTAAGTTTATCCAACATTTTGACAGCAGAAGTGTGTAAATAAATTTTAAATTAATTATCATTAAAAGCCTCTTCTGTGCGAACTACTTTTTTTCCGCCACATATTTAAATCTAAAAGTTGACAGTTTAACAGCTCAGCCCAAGCTCCAAAGCGTCACATTACAGCTAATATAATTAGTTATATAAAATATTATTGAACCAACATTAATAAACAACAACAGCCATCATAAAAGCTAACCAGTTCTGGCTGCAGTGAGGTGCTCTCTGTGGGTGGAATGCGAGCTGTCTGCCTTCAAAAACGGTGAAGCTCATTTTAAAATAGACATAATCTTTATTAACAAACTGCATATTTAAAGTCTAAGCATATTCTCGCCGTAAAACTCTTAAAATTGTATTCTGTGAAACAAAACAAGACTATAACTGGATTTATGCATCCACCATGACACTAGACACAAAATGAGTCAAGAAAATGAACATGCAGAGTGATACAAAATGTGAAATAATATATCACAGTTCTCAACCAATCAAATTTAAAAAACCAGAGTGAACTGTTGTGTGTGTATATATATACACACTACGGGAATGTTGAATGCTTGAATTTTGATTGGCTGACGAACATTCTAATGTGTGCAATTAGTTTCAGGGAACTGCATGGCAAACGTATGCCAAATGTTTTTTATTTTTTCAAAGCTCTTACAGCAGCAAAATAATCAATATGATAAAAACGACGGCTCATTTCATCATTTGCCACAAAACTACATTTTATTATGTAACAATGATGCTGTTACTGAAGCAAATGAACTTTTTACTATTAGCTGAACACTTTTGAGAGATGCACAGATTTGGAGAAAGTACATACCCACTCTCATTTTTTCTCTCTCTCTCTCTCACACACACACACACACACACACAAACACACTCATAACTTAGTTATTTACTGCATTAGCCTGCTATCAACAGTTCAAGCCTCCCTTCCTAGGTCTAAAATGACACGATGCAAAGCATTATTTATTGCATTGCTCAATTCAACTGCCCGTCGTCAATTATTCATTACATACATATGTATGTATATATATATATATAAACACATACGTGTGTATGAAAATATTAATTGTTCCACTTGACAAAGCTCCAGTCTTCAGTGTTGCATGATTTTAACAAACTGTTCTAGTATGCTGATTTGGTGCTCAAGAACCCTTTCTTATTATTATCACAGTTGAAAATGGTTGTGCTGCTTAATGTAGTGTGGAAACTGTGATAAAATATGTCTTTTGTGCAATTCTTTTATGAACAGATGCAGAAAGAACAGCATTTATTTGAACTACTGATCATTTTAATGCCTTTATGAATGCATTTGTGCTGAATAAAAGCACCAATTTATCATCGTGATACAAGCTTGGATAGAATGGTATTGTGTATATATTTGCAAAACCGTTAAAGTAATGATCATTTAAGGAGAATCCCATTTCTGATTCGTTTATAGAAACGAGAAGGAGATGTGCTATACTTTCCATTCTCATATACATAACTCCTCAGAAAACTGGATTTGTTCCCCTTTCGTCCTCTGAGCTCCTCGATGATCTCAGCAGGACGGAATGCTGTAGGATTGCTGACTAAACAGGATTCGAGTGCCTCATTTGGTTTTTCAATGAAATAATTACTGACTATGAGGAAACAGGCCTGTAACTAAGTGGTGAAGTGAATCTCGTAAGCTTCCTCACTTGGCCAAATTTAGTGATTGCGTATGTAAAAAAAAAAAAGAGGTTTTTAGGAAGTTAGGAAGCAGATTAAGTTGCCTTGTCTTCTTTTTCTTGTGTTGCAATAATTGATTGAGGTTACTTTGGTTGATTTGGACAGTGTCGGTCATTGTTTTCAGCTCTGTACTGAATTGGCATTGGATTTGCATTGGCATTCTAATAATCCATCATTAACGATAATGGTGTTGTTACAGAGATTTATTCTTGACTATCAGGTCATGGGAGTGAATGGCGAGAAATCTTTTGACGAGTACATAACTCAATCGCAATCGCTATTCATCATATAACCTTTAACTTGGACTTTTACTTCAGAATTTCCTCCTTTTGTTAAAACCAGAACCAGCATAAAGCCAGTCCATTTATGCAGAATTGACATATAATGGCAGGAAATTCAGTGTAAGCACACTGCTGGTCATACATTTGCTGTCAGTAGTGATTTTGTGTTAAACTGTTTATTCAGGAGAATAATGTTATGACTTTATGATAGACAGTCAACGTACAAGTGTGTATGTGTGTATACATATATATATATATATATATATATATATGTATACGATTTATTAATTTTTTTTTTTTAGAAACAAAGTGTCTAAATACACAATCTGTATTTAAAATACTTTTTTGTGTGACCACAAACAAATGTTACAACATTATTTTTTAATGAATTTTTTTGTATGAAGTTTCTTATGCTGACGAATGTGCATTTATATTTGATCAAAATACAGGTAAAACAGTAATATTGTGAAATGCTATTGCAATTTAAATTAACTGTTTTATATTTTCTATTTCAATATATTTTTGAAATCTATTTTATTTTTTTGAAGACAAAGCTGAGTTTTTAGCAGCCATTACTCCACTTGAGTGTCAAATATATTCTGACCCTTTCCTTTTTATTGAATTGGCAGATTATTTAGCTTGTTTCAAGTAAAAACTCACTTAATTTTAGCATGTTTTCTTATGTAAAAAATTCTGTGAATAACTTTTGAACTTAAATAAAAAAATGGCTCAAAAGACCTCTAACTGGCACCCGGATATTTGATCATATCTCCCTTATATAATATCCTTTGCAGTGGCCACCAGTCCATTACAAAATTGATTTTAAAATGTAACTTTTTAAAGCTCTAATCGGATCAGCACCTAACCATCTCTCTGACCTTTCAAATCCGCATCTGAGCAAAGGTTGTTGATGGCTCCAAGATCCAGACTAAAGTTGAGGGGTCGCTGTGCTTTTGCCATGTTGGGCCCAAATTGTGGAATAGTCTCCTGGTTTCTTTCAGATTATTTCAATCTGAATCTAAATTGAAATGTAAAGTCTTTTTACCCAGGCTTATAAGGCTGAATCACTATTAGAGTGTTGATGTCTCCTACCTTCATTGTGTTCAGGTGTGTATAAATGCACACACACTTATTTATGTTTTTGATGACTATTTTAGTATTCTTTGTACAGCACTATTGTTTTATTGTGTTTTATAAAAACAATTAGAGGAAAATTTTTTATTCAACTTTAGACATTCTAGTAAGTAACTTTGCAACTACATGTCAACAAGCAGTCATTAGAATATTGAATATTAGTAGACTGTCTGCTTAATATCTTCTAGCACTTTATTTTATTTCTACTAACTAAGTAGACATGTAATTGCAAATTAATGAGATTTAGTTTTAAAATGTAGTTGACATGTTGTTACAAAGTTATTGTAGAATGTCTAAAGTGGACTATCAAAGTCCATGTGGGTGTTTGTATATAGGAATGACAAAAAGGAAATTAAAGTTAAGATTAGCAGAACATAACATACAACTACAACTATACAAATTTGTAATCCTCAATATCCTATCTACATTATATAGAGATAAAAATCACAGTAATCCCAGTAAACTGAAAATAGAGCATATTCCGAGGTCAATAAGAAGAGGAGATAGGATAAAAAAGTTACAACAGAGAGAGTCATTCTGGATCCATACTTTGAAAGCAACACTGTTCCCAGGTCTAAAGAGATTTTGATTTTTCTCTTTTTTTGTATAGGTTTTTTCATCTTAATTGTAATTTATTATGTTGGTTGTATTTCATGGTGTATTTTTTTGGGTTTAATTGTTATTATTATTACTATTATTATTATTTTTAAATATATATATACTACCGTTCAAAAATGTGGGGTCTGCAAAATATTTTATGGTTTTTAAAGATGTTTCTTATGCTCATCAAGACTGCATTTATTAGATTAAAAATACAGAAAAAAAACTGTAATATTGTGAAATATTAGTTAAATAAAAAAAGTTTTCTGCATAAATATATTTTAAAATGTAATTTATTCCTGTGATACAAAGCATCATTACTCCTGTCTTCAGTGTCACTTTCAGAAATCATTCTAATATGCTGATTTGTTATTATCAGTGTTGGAAACAGTTGAGCTGCTTAATATTTTTTTTAGGATTCCTTGTGTAATGATCAGGTCTCCCTCGTGGCCTGGGGGCTGGCTTCTCAGGGTGATCAAGGTGAAACCTCTCAGTGAGGGCAGGGTTGACGATATCCTGGGAATTTACCCATGATCTCTCCTCTGGGCCAAAGCCTTCCCAGTCAATCAGGTATTGTAGGAAGCGCCCCCGACGACGGGAGTCCAGGATCTCTCTGACCTGGTAGATCTCCTCTTCTTCCTGTAGTAGGGGAGGGGCCTCGGGAACCGCGACCTTGTCCTGGACCTCCTCTCCGTCCGCAGCAGCAGCGGGCTTGAGCAAAGCAGAATGAAAAGTTGGTGACATTCGGTAATCAGGTGGCAAGTCTAAACAGTATGATACAGGTAAAATTTGTCTTAAAACTTTGAAAGGACCCACGTACCTAGGACCTAGGACACTTTCGGTGGGGTAGACGTAGACGGAGGTCCCGTAGGCGGGATGTGAATGTCTACGGCAATCAGCTTGGGCGGCGACTCTACGAATTGCCCTCTGAACCTGGCCAGTACCTCTTATGGGCCGAATAAGCGCAGAACTCCCTGCGGAAGTCAGCCACCAACATGACCCCTTTTCAGTCATTCTGGTTATTATGGCAGTATGATCGGAGGAAGCATACGAGTTCTTGATTTAGACGCTCAGCCTGGCCGTTAGATTCGGGGTGTTAACCCGAGGTGAGGCTCACGTTAATATTCAGCTGTGTGCAGAAGGCCCTTCAGACTCGGGAGGTAAACTGAGGGCCTCGGTCGGAAACAATATGCTCAGGGAGGCCATAATAGCGGAACACCTGTTCTAGGATGACCTGGGCTGTCTCCCATGCTGTAGGTAACTTGGTCAGGGGATTTAAATGACAGCCCTTGGAGAACCGGTCTACCACAGTGAGTATGGTGGTGTGACGGTTGGACGGTGGTAGGTCGGTGACAAAGTCCACCGCAAGGTGGGACCAAGGTCTCTGAGGGATAGGGAGTGCAGGACGTTGGAGAGAAGACTTGGTCATCCGGCACACTGCACAGCGCTTAATGAAATCTGTGACATCGGCTGAGAGGGTCGACCACCAGAATCGATTTGTGATGAGATCCACAGTGGCCAGGGTTCATGGGTGGCCTGAGCTGGGGTTATCATGAATTAAGTGGAGCAGGCGTTCTCTGAGAGCGTCGGGAACGTATACCTTGTCCTGTGGGCATTCGGGGGGAGTTGGTTCGGTGGCCTGGGCCTCCGTGATCTCCTGCATGATATCCCATTGAACTGGGGCCAGAACTAGTGCTGGTGGGATGATGTTCTCAGGCTCTGTGATCAGTGTGGGCTGGTCAAACTGACGTGAAAGGGTGTCCGCCTTGCCTTTCTTGGACCCTGGACGGTACGTAATCTTGAACTGAAATCTGGAGAAGAATAATGACCACCTGGCCTGACGTGAGTTCAATCGCTTGGCGAAATATTCGAGGTTCCTGTGGTCGGTAAAGACTATAAAGGGTTCCATGGCTCCCTCCAGCCAATGACGCCACTCTTCTAGGGCCAATTTCATGGCCAGTAGCTCCCGGTCACCCACATCATAGTTACGTTCGGCGGGGGTGAGCTTATGGGAGTAGAAGGCGCATGGGTAGAGCTTCTCGGGTGTCTCCTGGCGCTGGGAGAGCACTGCCCCAATTCCGGTGTTAGAGGCATCCACTTCCACAATGAACTGGCGTAAAGGGAACTGGCGTAAACTGCCCCGGGGTGGTGTGGATCCATGGAGGAGATCAATCAAACAGTCAGTAGGGCGGTGTAGTGGTAGCTGAGTGGCCTTCTCCTTACTGAATGCGACTTTCAGATCTTGGTAGACTGGGGGCAGTGAATTGAGATCGGTGTTCTCCTCGGGTGCTAGCTGATGGATGTACTTTGTGGTCTTGATAAGGCAGTCTTCATGGCAGTATGGTGACCAGCGGAGGACCCGGTGTTCCTTCCAGGAGATGGCGGGGTCGTGCAGCTCCAGCCAGGGCAGGCCAAGGATGACGGGTGCTCCGGTGAGTGAATGATGAAGAATTGTATGCTTTCAGTGTGAAGGGAGCTGGTGAGAAGTGTCAGTGATGTGGTCTGGGAGGTAACTTTTCCGGTCCCTATTGGTTGGCCGTCGAGGGGAGTACCGCCATATTGGGAGTACATATAATGAGGGAGAAGTTGTGTTCAGTAACAAAACCAGAGTCAATTAAATTACCCGCCGCCCCAGAATCCAGGAAGGCCTTAGTAAACACATGCAAATCCTTCTCCATTAGTTCTACATCCAACTTCATGGCAGTGTTTAGAGAGATGGAACTCACCCGGAAAGTTCTAGGTCGCGGAGGTCTGGTGGGGCAGGTAGCTCTCAGATGGGCTGTTCCGCCACAGTAAAGGCACAGCCCATGCTCCATGCATCTGTCACGCTCCTCCTGAGAGATGTGAGTGGCCCCGATTTGCATGGGTTCTGCTGGTGGTGTTTGTGAGGCGCTGAGAGGTGCAGCCACTGGGCGACGGTTCCTTCGTGGCCGCATCAAGTGATTCGTACGAATAGCAAGTTCCATATATTGCTCCAGGTTTAGCTCGTCGCCTCTGCAAGCCAGCTCGGTCTGTAATTCCTCTTGTAGCCCTCGGCGGTAGAGCGTGAGTAGGGGATCGCTGTCCCAGCCTATTTGTGCAGTGAGGGTACGGAACGCCATGGTGAATTCAGCGGCGGAAGTGGAGCCTTGCTTGAGAGACAATAGTTCATCTTTAGCGCTTTTCCCATCTACGGTATGGTCGAATACCTCGCGGAACTGACGTTGAAAACTTTGATAAGTAGGGAAAGCCATTTGGCGCCCCTCCCAGAGTGCTGTGACCCATTCTAAGGCCTTCCCCGTCAACAGAGAACAGCTCAGATCAGTTTGTGACACCTTGATCATTAAAATATTAAAACAAGATATTAGAATGATTTCTAAAAGGATCATGAGACACTGAAGACTGTCTCAAGACTGGAGTAATGATGCTTTGTATCACAGGAATAAATTACGTTTTTAAAATATTTTCACGCAGAAAACAGTTTTTAACAATTTTAAATTGAAATAATATTTCACAATATTACAGTTTTTTGGGGGGATTTTTAATCTAATAAATGCAGCCTTGATGAGCATAAGAAACATCTTTAAAAATCATTAAATATCTTACTGACTTATATATATATTTGTTACCATTTGTAATAATTTTGAAATGATTGGGTATAATTATGAGTTAATCTTCTCGCTGTCACGTGATGAACTGATTGTTTAAATAAATTTGTTTGTGAATTGACACCCTGATGAAGGTGAGTTAGCCGCAGTACGTTGCCGCACAAGTGTGTTTTTAAAGCCATGTGAATGAAGGCCTTTTAACATTTTCAAATCAGTCGAGTGCCTTGGATTTATATGTATCTTTCGTGTCAAAATATAACCAAGTTTGATTTGATTTGATCACAAAATTGGAGAAATTAGACATTTTGTCTTTTAAATATGTTTGTTCTAAGTTTCCTCTAACCTATATATATATAGCCATATGCTCTTTTTATGGTGAGTGTTAGTTTGTGTGGGTTTCTTGTCTGTCACAGGCCTGGTGTGTTTTCACTCAGGCTGTTGAGTTTTGGTTTCCACCATCTGCAGAAACCGAGACCTCTGATGACGTTGATTAGGACCCCTGAGTGTGTGTATGTGTGCATTTGACAGAGAGAGAGGGCTGAGAGCTACAAGTGACGGTTTTGGTGTTTGTGTGTGTGCGTGGGTCGCTGTGATTGAAGGCAGCCATATCGATAGCGTGACAGGTTGTGTGTCCACATGTCTGCCTAATGCCTGACTGCAGGGGAAATATTTTTACTTGGTTTAAAAAAAAAAGCTCTCCCACACACATTGCGTGCACTCAATGAGCAGCTTATACTCACTGATTTTTCATTAAAAAAAAAAATGCTTAAAGAAAAACATCTGACATTATACACATATTACATTGTGCGATTTAACAAGACACTTAGGGGGATAAGTCTGTTGTAGGTCATACTGGACAAGACATAATTGACCAACCAAGAATGAAGGAGTTCCCCACTAAAGAACCTCCCTAGTTATAGTTTAACAGCATTTGGGATTCATGGAAGGCATGCATACTTGGTGTTCATTTAAATGAACAAAAACTCCTATTGTTCTGTCCTGTCCTGAAAAGTTCATGTTTTAAATCAGTAAACAAACTTTTTTTATTAAATGTATTTCTTCATTTTTTCTTTCATTTCATTAAAACTAATTATTATTTGTTCAGATTTCTTTTTCCAAAATAATTTTCAAAGTTGTCAGGGTGTTTACAATGGCATGTCAAACTGCGCATGTTGGAACATTTATCATATGTTTCTGTAATGCTGAAAAAACCCAAAAACGGAGCAGGAAATTATATCATAGACCCCAGCAGATTCTCATGATGTGTGTAAAGGTCAGCAAGTCTCTTAAAATGTCAGACCATTTGATTTTTTTTATGACAAGGTTAGGTTCAGGTTGTAAAATGTCATGTGGTGCAATGAATTATTAATGTATTTGTTAGTAAAAAAAATAAATAAAAATAACAAAATAATGATTAATGTGTAGACCCACTTGTTTTTATATTTTAAAAAACATTTGTTTTCATATTTTCCTTTTTCTTAATAGCTACACCACATGATACTAACCCACATAAAGACTTGCAATGTTTTAGGAATTATACCAGCAATTTTGTAGATATTGTGTGTATGTGTGTGTGTGTAAATACTGCTATTTATACGCTATAAACATTATGGACATTATTTCCCCACAAAGATATTAATAATAGTCAGTTTGGTCCTTGCGCAAACATTTTTTTTGTCCAAATGGGGAAACAGCTTATAAATCATACAGAATAAAGTATTTTGATAATGTAATAATGTAGAAAGTTTTGTATATGTGGAAGATAAAGGGGTAGAGTTAGGGTAAGGGTATAGAAAATACAGTTTGTTTTGTACAAATTTTTTACAAATTTTTCATATTTATGTACTTAATAAAATGCCATGCAATTGTACTTTTAGTATACTAAACTGGTATACTTAAAGTCTGATAAATTGAAACAACTAATTTAGTACTCAATGCACGTTAATTGTGTGGAAGTAGGGCTGAAGTCCACTTAAAGACATACTTAGTATATTTGATTGTGGAACTATTGCAAGTATACTTTAGTTACATTTTAAATATTTAGCATTTAAAGGGCAATAAAATAAAATAAAATTACTTGTCCATTGTGCACAAGTAATACTCCAAATAAAGTTTAATTAAAATGTTTATATCAGTAGGTGAGTAAATATTTTAATAGACTATAACTACAATTAGTATGAAATAAATATATTTGAAATATATAACATTTTTACTACGGAATAAAAAACATTACCCCTATGGAATTTCCCCATAGCGACAGGAACATCAGTTACTTGGAAACTTACTTGGGTCAGTAAGCAACACCCTAACAAATCCCCTAACCACCACATAGCAATGCCCTGAAACCCACCCACAATTCTCCAGTGTCAAGCTAGCATGGAAAAACACTGCTTGGGTTTTTCAAAACAATTTAAAAGTCAAGTTCCACATACAATATAGCACTTTAACAAAACAAATGTCTTTTCTTTTTGTGTAAATTGTGGTAAGTGGAATATTGGTGGTGCTGTTCACCTGTCTCTAAGCCACTGTTGCTGTCACTGAATTGTACATTGTCTCAATGACAACACACTTGCAATGTCTTGCCAAAAACTGACAGTCACATAGTTACGAATCACCATGCTTGTACCACTAGTTAGGCAGTCAATCCTGAAACCATGTTGTTGTGTAGGATGTATCCTGGGGTTACGCTGTGTCATGGCCCATTCTGTTTTAATTAGCGTTGATGCATTACACAGCATTCCTTTGTGCTGCATCGCACTGCACTGTGTCACAATGTTGTCCTCTGCTGTGTTGTGCTGGACTGGGTGTAGCTGGTCCTGTCTGCAGTAATTGCACATCCAGTGTCATCCTCCCCCACAGTGGCAAAGTTGGAACAGGCCTGAGAAAAGAGCTAGTTCATTAAATGTGTCCATGGATTGAAGCAGGAGGACATATACTTACATTCTGATCTGGAAAGAGCAGGCCGCTATGGTAAAATTAGATGATTCATTTTCAAATCAAGCACAGAAAACTTGAGGAATAATTTCTGCTGTCTGTTGAAAATTGTAAAATATATTACATTTAAGCTGATAAATAATTTTTATGTTGTGGTCAATAACTGATAAATGCCCAACAATAATATGCTATACTATTTTGGCTAAATTAAAACTCTGAATCTAAATTAAAACTCATTCATTAAAATAATTCCATTTAATACTTTGGAAACCTTATTATCATCATAGTTATCATTGTGGTTTTGAACAGTGTTTAGGCTAAATAATGTGCACTATGAAAAATGAATATTCATTTTGCAGTTAACCCTGTGGTGCTGCATACATGACGGTAAAAAAAACTATATACTATATTTTAAATTATTAATGTTTTTTTTTCAGTTTTAGTATATATATATACTTAATTCTATGGCACAAAATTATAGTTATGAAATAGTTGTGATCTTTATAACAAATGGTAATTTTGACTTTTTTTTTTTTTTAAAGAAGACACTTGGCAAATTAATACTCAGGTGAAGAAAATGCAAAAAAAGAAGATGATAGATGTTTGGTTATTATCTAAAAAAGCACTAAAATACTAAAATACATTCGCTAAAACATGGAAGTTGTGTTCCAAATTGGAGGTTGATATCTCAAAATATATAATAATGATTAAATATTAAATATCTCAAAATACGAGCAATGATTAAATATTAAATATCTCAAAATACAAGCAATGAATTATTTTATATTACAACCAATTTTGTTGTTTTACATGTTGGTAAAGCTATCTCTTCCCTTGCTGCACACTATATAAGCTGGACCTGATCTTATCTTAAAGGGTCTCTTTTCTCACATTACTCCCCTCATGTGAGACTTTCTTCCTTATATAACGGCTTTCACTAAACCACAAAATGAGCAGCAGGGCAGAAGATACGAATTGTCATGAAGAGACAGGTCTAATGGAGTTGACAGGCATGATGTCAAAAAGCCTAATTGAATTCCCCACTTTGCGTATGTCAGTACCATTCAGTCACATTCAGAATTAGAAAGTATTCAACCCCAGCGGAGTGAAGGAGATGATCACCACTGAAGAATTCACAACACAGACTGTGTTTGTTCTACTTTCAGTCTCCTTTTAATCCCATCAATGCCCGTATGAGTCTCTTTTCTGTTTTTGTTTTTTTTCTTTCTTTTGATTCCTTCCTCCCACTGCTTTTGATCTCTTTGTAATACAACAGATGGTGTCTGTGGTTATGGTTTTATATTTCCCCAGAAATAACCTTGGAAAGTATCCTCATCATCCTCATCATCAGCCTCAGCATCATCTGCAGTCTGAGAAGAAAAACACAGTTGTCTGAACAAATGTCTGAGCTCTGATTCTAACAGCAGGCTTACCACACTGAATTTCATGAAGAGCTTTGAAATACGACTTTAAATGCAATTCTTATAAAGCGAGGGCAAGGTTCATTATGAAACATGAAATCTATTACTTAAATCAATCCAATTAATTCCATTCTTAGTTTAAAAAAGGACCGGAGCTGCGTTTCCATTGGCATGGAGATTAGATTCAGTGTAAAAGAACCTTTTTTAAACTATGAATCAGATTTATTATCTCCAGTGAATGTTTAGCATCTGTTCATTATAGCCATCACCAGCTTTTTTATGGAGATGAATTTTATATTAAAAGATAAATTACACCATGACTTGTACATGTGGTTTAGTATGCAGTTAAAGCCGCCTCGAGAAATATTAACTGCCAAATAAATATAAATATGGAAGCAGTGAGGGATATAATTGCGTGTGGGAAGAATGTAAGTTAAGGATTGAAAGTTTATATATAGGCCGTTTATAAGAGTCTTCTGTTGGCTAGATTGTCAGTGTGTTCAAATGTTGTCCTGTTAAAGGGATAGTTCACCCAAAAATAAAAATTCATATCCATTATTTATTCACCCTCATGTTTTGTACAAATTGTTTTCTTCAGTGAACCGCAAAAGAACATATTATGAAAAATTATTCTTGTCATTCCACTGAAAGTCAGTGGGGGTCAAAAAATATATAAATTATAAAGGTTTGGAATGTCGTGGCATAATTTTCATTTCTCTTTAATTGTAAATAAACCCAGAATCCTTGGATTGTTTCTGCAATATAGAAATTCCATCAGAAAGGCAATTTTTGTGTACTTTAACATCTATTATTGACAAATAAATAATGCATTGTAATAAAAAAAAAATCTAATGTCCTAGATGCGGTATCATATTGTTTCCCAGAAACAGCAGAGAGTCGGCCATCAGCAACTTTGAAAAGCTGGCCTCAACTAATGCCTGCAATGCACAGTGGCTGGCATCTTGTGGGGTTTACCCTGTCATAACCATTCATTTCTCCTGCTCCAGGGGCCAGGCTTCTGCCTTATAAATAATGCATTGAGCTGTGATAAAACCTTGTGGCACCCAGAATAGCTGCTTCATACCAGCAAGCAAAGGACGGGGAACTGGAATAACATACCGCATCTACTGTACACTGTGTTCACGGGCATCTTAACCTTCATTGTTTCCTGTTGTTTAACAGCGTGAGATCATAAACACCATTTTGGATACATAGCTCTTTAATGAATGACAGGAAGTTTTGGGGTTGTGTTCAGATTATCGTAATGAATCACCAAAATGTTTAGGTGATATCCAGGTCATAAAAAAAGGATGACAGTTTCGGGCCAGTTGATGCAACTTGCATATGCTGTTTTGTCACTAAATCTTAAGTACACAGTAATATTGTGAAATATTAGGATTTTAAAAAATGATTCATAAGAAAAATAATGTCGTTTAAAATGTCATTTTTTCTAAATCAGATTTTTAGCAGCCATTACTCCAGTTTTCAGTGTAACATGAGCCTTCAGAATACATTCTAAAATGCAGATTTTTTAACTTTTACAGCAAATAATGGCACAAATACTGCATTAGAGGTAAGAAATACAGTCTGAACTATAGATTAAATTAGAAAAAATAGAATAAATATAAAAAAAACCCCTAATATATATATATATATTACAATAATTATTATCATTATTATATTTATTTATTAAAAAAAAAAAATTGTGTGTGTGTGTGTGCAAAACCAGATGTATCTAGGTATCTGTTTGCAGACTGAGTTAAGTTAAAAGTTTGGTAAAAAAAAGAATAGAATGAAAGTAACAGTGTTTACGTGTTTTTATGTTCCCACAAATTTAACTGCTTTTTTAACTGAAAATAGCCATTATGGAATGTGTAGTAAAGCCAGTCAGGCATTTACTGATACACAGCATGCTCCTGTCATTTCCCAAAACATTTCCCGTCTTTATAACAGACCCACTCCATTCCGGCAAAGGTTGTCGTGCGTCCAAACTGTATTTCCTCAAACCTCAAGTCTGTACGTTTCTCTCCAGTAACAGTTAGTTTCCAGAACATTCTCATATGAAGCAATGATTAGAACAATTGCAGTTTCCTTCTCTTTATTTTGCTTTGGCTTGTTGTTTTTGTCTCCTAATTCACTCTGTCCATCATCCCACTCCCCTCTTTCCGTTTTTGGGCCCATCAACTGATCTTATTGTCCCAGAATGAGGTTGAGATGTTTATATCCTCTGATAACAGCAGAGTGGATTTAACCACCTCAGGGTCGGCTGTTTGTTGTTTCTGGCCTGTGATGTATGTGGGGGATTCCACAGGGAAACCAGAGTTTATACTGCTCTCCACACTCCATCAGTACATGGATGACAGTAGGCCACAACGTTCATGACTCTTGGGGTTCAAAGAGGGCGAAACTGGCTTTTAAACTGGGCTCATATTTAATGGGAGGGAGCGCTGTCATTGCTGATTGGTTTACTACCCTCTTGCACGGTTCAACTAAATTTTTTATGAAGTTTGACAAAGGGTTTCCGTTTCTGAATGAGCACTGGGCTAATAATTATAAAAAAAAAAAAAAAGAAATCTCATTTTTCTTTTCTTATTTTTTCCAGAGTCTGACCATGTATATGAGTAAAATGTATTTTTATTGAAATTATTGAAATGTATACGTTCATTTTAACACTTTTTGAAAGATTGTTATTACTTTCTAAAGACCTCTGACCTTCCCTCCCACTTTTCACTAGTGGTTCTCAGCCTACTGTATTGTGACCCAAAAATGGGTTGCAACAATGCTAAATACAAACAATACAATTTAATTAACTTTACAATTTTGGATAGTTAGGAGAACAAAATAAATATGTTAATCAATGTTATTTTTTTTCTTATTAACTTTTCACTGCCACTGATGAGATATCTGGTCAATTATGAGACGATACTTCCCCGTCAAAGACAAGTTTTTACAGCAATCTATGTTCTAAGTGTATTATGGTAAGGAAAGTCCTAGCACACGTCCTGAATGGGTTACGGGACTTCCTCGAAAAAGACTATTGTCATAAATGGTAGGATCAGAGACAATGTAGGTCCTATATACAGTAGATTATATATGTAGATCATGCATGAAGATCATGTTTTGACCATTTTGAAACTGATCAGAACAAAGTAGTCAGTGACGGAGATGTCTTTACAGATACAGAAACATCTCTAGTTATGTCATGGATAGATCGATAACCCGGCTATATGAGTATGTATGGCGTGGTCTATATCTGTATATATGTAGCCTAAATGAGTGTGTGTGTGTGTGTGTTTGTGTGTTCTGTTAACTGAATGCAATTTCAATTATTCATAGAATTATTTACATGCGAAAGAATATTATATCTTAATGTATTTTGCTTGAAAATGCAGTACTTTGAGAAAAATGCACTTAAGTGCTGATAAAACAAGAAGACATAAAAAGCAGAGGCTTGGTTCTTAATTTTGATCTATAATATGTTCATATATGCATCGCAGAAAATATTGCGAAGGCCTCAAATTGAGATCAAAATAATCAAAAATGCTGGCGATGGCTGGCAACTTTAAAAAAAAATGCTGGCAGGGACAGAGTTATTAGTATTGGGTAGGATTAGGGATGTAGAATAAGGTCATGAAGAATAAGGCATTAATATGTGTTTAATTAGCTAATAAATGGCTAATATTCAATTAATATGCATGTTAATAAACTAATTGGTGTAACCATAAAATAAAGTGTTAGTGTTACGAATTGAGTCAGAGGCGTACGGATCCACATGCATACTGTTTATTAAAGATTCACAGGGTAATCACAAGCAGGGTCAATCACGGCAAACTGGAACATGAAAGGCAGAGCCAATAGAATAATTCAAATCCATAGCGAGAGGTCGGGCGATCGGTGAACGGTATCCAAGGGGGAAAAGGCAAAAGCGAGAGTCCGGAACAAGCAGGGTCGAGAACATTAATGCAAGGCCAGGAACACGGAGAAACACAGAGGGCTTACAAGGGGGAGACACACACAGTAAATCCACATATTGAACAGCGACATGCAAAACACAAGTGACTAATGGGTGGCCATAGCGACAGACAAGGTGGGTGGAGACAATTGTTCATAATAAAAGTCCTTTAACGGAGGGCAATTCCAGTGAAACACATCTCCAGGCTGTGTAAGGGCTATTTGACCAAGAAGGAGAGTGATGGAGTGCAGTCACCGGACCTGAACACAATCAAGATAGTTTGGGGTGAGCTGGACCGCAGAGTGAGGGCAAAGGGGCCAACAAGTGCTAAAGACCTCTGGGAACTCCTTTAAGAAAACCATGTCATGTGACTACCTCTTGAAGCTCATCGAGAGAATGCCAAGAGTGTGCAAAGCAGTAATCAGAGCAAAGGATGGCTATTTTGAAGAAACTAGAATATAAATGATGTTTTCAGTTATTTCACCTTTTTTTGTAATCTACCAATGTAAATGGTCATGCAAATAAAGAAATGTGTCCAAAATTTTTGCCTAATTTTGGACATTTTTATTTTATGCCAATTGTGCTTCACAAGACTATTCTGAATCTGTTTGGGGAATCCCCATGATTGATATTTTTTGTTGTGGTTTGGATTGGTTAGGCACAAGCCTTGTCACTTTCCATTTTTGACTTCACGTTTGGGGAATTTGAGGTTTCTCTGTTGTGAGTATGGGGTAAGTTTAAAATAGACCATATTAAGCACTAGCTAGCCGGCTAGTTCATATTCTATGCAAAAACACTATTTACTGCAGCTACAAGGTATAACCATTTCTCAGAATTCACACCTGCAATAGTAGCTTGACATATACAACATGCTTTTTAAAGGGATGGTTCACCCAAAAATTACTATTATGTCATTAATATTCACCATCATGTCGTTCTAAACCCATAAGACCTACCTTAATCTTTGGAACACAAATTAAGACTAACACAGAAGAGAAGAAATTGTTTAATAAACTTATTTTTATTTTCTTTGTGCACATAAAGTATTCTCAAAGCTTAAAGAAATTAAGGTTAAAGCTCTGATGTCACATGAACTATTTTAATGATGTCTTTACTACGTTTCTTGGCCTTGAATGTGGTTGCAGTGTCAGAAAGCTCTTGGGAGTTCATCAGAAATATCTTAATTTGTCTTCTGAAGACAAATGAAGGTCTTACAGGTTTGGAACGATGGTGAGTAATTAATGACGGGTGAAATAATGGGTGACCTGTCCCTTTAATGTTTTTGAAAGATTCCTCTTATGCTCATTTATATAATCAAAATGCACAAGAAACAGTGACATTGTGAAATGAAATACATTTTAATGCTATTAGTTTTCAGTATAACATACTTCAAAAATAATTAATAAAAAATAAAAAGTAATAATAATATATACTAGAGAATGATTTACTATTGATATCAGCATTTCTAAAAATATATAAATATTTTGCTTTAATCTGCTTATAGACTCTATTTTCACTGTACTTCATAATATTGAAAAATCTAAATTGATGTAAAATTAATTACAAAAGCACTGATTTAGACCTTAAATGGTAAAATACCACTGCCTATGTTTTTGGGAGAGAAACTTTGCTCTAGCCTTTGCCCTAGTTAGAACTAAGGCTTGTGCAAGCTGGAGGCCTTTATTCTGTGAACAAACAGAACCTTGAGCCCTGGTGTTTCTTCTCAGTCTGAATTCACAGAGCAATGACACTCCGGTCACAGCCAGAGACATGCCTGAAAATACTGATCGTTCCAGCTGATGGATGGTTACGGGAACTCTCAGTATAGACCTTTGGAGCGTATTACTCATCACTGCTAATGAGGGTGCCGGTGACAGCCAATGAGTCAGATGTTCTTTAGATGTGTCCTGTGTTATCTGTGAAATAAGAGGATTAGCCGCAGTTTTCAGATGGCAAATATTTGTTAATGGCTACCTTAAAAGGTAGATTCAATTTATGAATGAGTATACAATAAAAAGGAGATACAAAAATGTACTTTAAGTTTCTGTTTCTCAGATATGACCGTTCAAACTGTGACAGAACATTTCCCTTCAGATTTCTAAGTGGATTTGAAAGCAGAAGTTCCAAAAATAAACCCTAAAACTATTATTTCTGATTCGTATTAAACTAACATTCTGAAAGCTGCATGATTATCGCATGATTATTATTTTTTTAAACCTGTGGCACAAATTCAGATGGTTAGTCTAAATAGTTTCTTAAAAATCAAGAGGAGTTACACTACCACAATGCCATTTAAACATCTGGGTTTAGCTGGTTGGTTATATTATGCAGGGATGCATTAAATACATTAAAAGTGATTTCTATGTTAAATAACCATTCTATTCATCAAAGAATCCTTTAAATAATGTATCAGTGATGAGAAATGTTTCTTAAATATAAAATCAGCATATTAAAATTGATCATGAAAAAGGACCGTTCACAGTCACCAGACTATTAATTGGAAACACCTGTTGATACTTACCTACACGTGTTAAAAGCCTCTCCTGCCAGATGCTCGACAGCTGAGCTCAGGGTAACATCATCTGATCTATCGTCGATGTCCTGCTCTCTGTTCCTTGCCTATGGAAAGTCTATTGTTCTGCTGTCTGCCCTCTGTCTCGACCTGTCACCTTCACTTACCTGCACCAAGAGTCCCTGCCACCGCCTAACCCTGTAAGATACTTACCATTTACTCCCCTGTGTTGTCTGGGGAAGTCTGGAGATTCACGATTAGGAGATCGCACAAGACTGAGTTTTGTTATTGAATGATTCATGTTCCTTATCTACCTGATTACACAGTGATGTTTGGCATTTGAGTTCTGTGTAATAAAACTCCTGTTTCGACTTACCTCCTGTCTCTCGGCTGTTACTGAGCATTACAGAAGCTCAGCCCAAAACTGCACTCATCCTGGGCGATGGAGGCCTCTAATCAGGATGAGGAAGGGGGATATCAGGGGATCCTCGAGGCACTTGAGGAAGTGCGAGTTTGTCCACCCACTGCCAGATCAGTAGGTCGACCCCCCTCAGTTTTCAGGCGAGAATATCTCTTGTAATGGTTTCCTTTTACTGTGCTCGCTGTATCTCGAGATGCAACTGCACCACTTCCCCACCGACCGAAGCAAGATAGCTCTCATAATCACCCTGCTATATATTTGTGTGAGGCCGGATGCCTTAACCCACGTCAAGCCAGATGGGCATTGTTCTTTACCTGGTTCCACTTTAAAGTCACGTTCAGACCAGGACATAAGAACAGAAAGGTGGATGCACTGTCACGACTCCATTCACCCGACCCCGCTCCTGAAGAGCCTGTGACTATTTTGCCATCCTCTGTGTTCCTGGCACCCATACAATGGGAACTTGCTACTCAGCTGCACGAGGCCACCCAGTCAGAGTCAGCACCCCCTGAATGCCCTGAAGGGAAGAATTAGAAAATATGTTATGTTCACTTAACATATGTAAATGCATATAGTTTATTTTGTTTATACAGTGCAAATGCTGTCAAGAACAAATGCTTGGTTTACTAAAAACTCATTTCCCCATGTGCTCTCCGTGACCTAGTTTCTGTTTATTGTTGATTATGTTCAGGTGTGTCTTGTTAATTAACGTCAATAGTCTGCCTTATATTAGTTACGTCCTCTTTAGTTCTCGTTGTCTGGTCATTCAAGTTATTCAGCGTCTGTTTGTGTGGATTCCCTGCCTGTCAGTGTCTTTGCCACTTGGATGATTAAAAGTATTGGAAATACTGGAACCTAGTATCTGCTTACTTGCTTTCGTGTTTTTGTCAATTTTATTTAATTTTTCCCCGTTTTTTTTCATGGATGTCTTGTTAAGCCCCAACTATCTCCTCCTAATGCTGGAGCAGGGGAAGAGATCGCTCGAGGGTCATACAAGACTGTTCTTGGACATTGGTTGCACCAGCTACCCGGACAGCACACTCTGTGCATTCTACAAAGGAACGCTGCTGTCCAAAGATGGCCCTTTAGCAGCCCACCATTTCCCCATGGCGCGGAGCAAAACCCCAGGCCCACCACTGACGCCACAGCGGAGCCCGACGCTACCGACGAGATATTGTGAAGGGTCACGACAGTGCTGAGGAGCGCCACAGAGCCCGAGCGAGTGACGACAGTCCAGGTGTGTGAGCTGGAGTGTGAGCTACACCATGGCTGAGGGTGAGCTGAGCGATCTGGGGCTGCATATGAAGGACAATGTATTTGGGAAAACGCCAGTTCCTGCACCTCGGGCGTGCCCCCCCCAGTGCCAATAACCTCGCAGACTTCCTCCTATTTCTGGTCCTTGGATGCGCCCTCCTATGCCTGCACCGCACACTAAGTTCGAAGACCCACCCGCACCACCCAGCCATGCCCATGCCACCGCTGTCTTCTGCCAGCCCCGCTGCTCACCCTCAGCCCACCATCTGTGTGCTGGTCTCGCCACGGGTCTGCCAGCTGCCATCACTGCCATGGCTGGAGGATCCCTCAGCTCCGCCTCCGGGCTCAGAGTCCTCGGACTCCGTCTTGTCCCTCCGACCCGTCGGCTCCACTATGCCACCTAGCTCCCTCCTCTCCACCCGTCAGTCCTCCAGCTCCGCCAGGCTCCATCGTCCCTCCGGCTCCGCCTTGGTTGCTCGTCGTCCACCCGATGCCTTTGGACTCCACTCCTCCGGCTGCACCTCATCCCTCCATCCTCGGCTCTCCGTCTTCGCTTCGGCTCACCAGCGAATCTACGCCACGGCTGGGTTCTGAGTCCCGCCGGATTTCCTTTGCTCCAGATCCCTCCTGTGTCCTCCCTGGCTCCTCCCTCCGTCGTTACCACCCTGGACCCTGTTCATAGTCCTCCTCCCGGCTGCCCGTCCACCTCCTGAACCTCCCCCTGACTTTGACTTTCGTATCCTGTGTTTTGTTTACGCCGCGAAGACGCGGCTTCCGGGAGATGGGCTCTCCGTGACCTAGTTTCTGTCTATTGTTGATTATGTTCAGGTGTGTCTTGTTAATTAATGTCAATTGTCTGCCCTATATTAGTTACGTCCTGTTTAGTACTCGTTGTCTGGTCATTAATGTTATTCAGCGTCTGTTTGTGTGGATTCACTGCCTGTAGTGTATTGGAAATACTGGAACCTAGTATCTGCTTACTCGCTTCACCACACGCAGCCGTGACAAAAACTGTGCATTTATCCAATCTTATTACTGTTAAGATAACCCTCAAAAATCCCTAACTGTCATGTGGTTTTGGCAGAATATAAAAAAATTATCTTAGCATCTTTTTTTTTTTTTATGTGAAATGCTGAATCTAATTTTCTATTTAAATTAGTTAATTCATTATTCAGCTCAGAAGCTAAATAATGAAGGTGTCTAATACCATGCTTTGGGCACCATTGATGTTCTCTCAAAAAAGTTGAAAAAGTGCATGTTTATGTACTATGAAGGTTTATTTAGTTTATTTTATTTCGTTTTTGAAATTCCTCCAGCCTTGAGATGTGAAATATTCAAGGATGGGAGATTGTCAATAATTTCCGATATTTCTAAAACTGTTAATTTTTTCTAAAATCATCAGTGGCTTAGGTTACTGAGATGGTAAAGGGAAATTAAACCAGTTTGTAGATGACCTCATATCCTGCCACACAAAATAATTGTTTTTCTGGGTTTTAGAGGCTTGCCCTACAAGCACAAAAACCTTCCAAGTGTCCAATTTAGTAGGAACGTGAAATAAAATGCATAATAACCACAATCAAAATGAATGTTAGTCAGAACGTCCAATCTGAACTTGGAGGAAGCGTTCTTTTGTAGTGTTTGTAGTCATTTGGCACAACTTCGACATGACAACTTTGCAGTTCTGTAATTGAATGCAAGTGATCAAGGTCTGCACGTGTTTGATGGCAGTGGTTTTTGGGAAATTTGAGAGTGAATTTGACAGCTTCAGTGTGGGGTGTCTGCCTCATTACGCACATCTGTGTATTTGATCAGTCTGTTCTCATTTCCTCAATTCACAGAGTGGCTGCATGACCTGAAAAAGTCACTTTATTTTTGGCAGACACAATTTTTGGAATGAGCGGAAAAAGAAAAGGCATTAAATGCTGGATTTTAACTGCCAGTGGCTCAGTTGGTCAGATAGGTAGATAATGTTTCAACATTTTGTTAAGTGAATTGTGTGTGTGTGATGTTGTGTACAAATTTATTTATATTAATTTCAAACTTTATATGACCTTAAGGTCAATGCCCAATTTTCTCATGTTAAAAAATAAATACAACCTCATGTTGAAATGTAATGCTTCCAAAACTTTCGTCCGTAATTTAAAAAAAATTGTATCGGGCTTGATTATTTGACCTAGATTGTTTTTTCACATTCGTAGCATCCATTTTGTGCAAGGACGATGAGTTCAGAAACATGGAAAACCGTGCATGAAAATTTTGCGATCAGTGTGCGAGGACCTTTATTCTTTAAGAGGTCTTGTATAGGTCTTATAGATCTAATATTAAAAGTCTAACACAGTCTCACGACCAATTCGTACGAGGTGTGGTTTTGTCTAAACCACAGTGATGGGTACTGTAGGTAACAAAAATGTGCCTTTCTGCTTTTAACCTCTCCAGAAACCATTGCTCCATAAATACTGTCTTAACAAACTGGTTAATTGGTAGTTTTTGTAACAGATATGGTGATAAACCCAGAACATTCCTTTTAATGTCCTAAAAACTGGAAACAGAACTATCTACTCTGTTTTAGTAAGGAAAAAATTTGTTTTTCATTGCTGACTGTTCCCGAGGCAACACATTTTGAACATTTCTAGGATCTTGTCACACATTTCGTCACTGTCTATTTTTTCACTGCAAAAAAACTAAGACTACTAAGTAGTAGAAAAACTACTTTCTAAGACTAGACTTTTTTCTTGTTTCCAGCCAAAATATCTAAACATTCTGAAATTAAGAAGACTTTTCTAGATAACAAGAAAAAAAAATAAGTGACTTTTTGCTTAGAACAAGCTAAATAATCTAACAATGGGGTAAGCAAAATAATATTGTTTTCTGTTTGAAATAAGATTATTTTGCTTACCACATTGGCAGATTTTTTTGCTTGTTTTAAGTAAAAACAAGTATGTTAAAAGTAGCATGTTTGATTTGAGAATTTTTAGATATTTTGGCTGAAAACATTTTTTGCAGTGTTTGTTTTGCCCTCTTTTATTCCATGATGACTTGAGTTACAACAAAGTCTTTCAAAGGTTGTTTGCGAATGATTTACTGACTTGTGGGCGAGCGATCATTTCACAGCGAGTTCTTCTTCCTCTCATCTGCTCTCTAAAGCTTGCTCATTCTCTCACCACACGTTCTTTAAACCACTCTTTGGTTTTGTGCTAAACACTACACTTGTTTTTAGCACTCACAACGATGCAGTTCCAGGAAGTGGCGGGGGTGGAGAGAATGAATGAGGGACAGTTTGTGTAACCTCTGTCTTTCTATCAGTCTGTCTACAGGCCTATTTGTGATGACTTCCCCGTGACACAATTCCCTTTCAGTAAACATCTAGTGTCAATAAGTTAGGGAAAATAATATCTTCTGTAGTTTCACAAATGTTTTTGAACTTGATATATATTTTTTTATTTTTTACAGAATTAGATATCTAACTGTAGCTAAACATATATATTTAGGTGTCTGCATGTTGCCAGGCTGATCAGAATAAGAGGAATGTTGTTTATGAAAAGTATTTTAGCTACGGTAGACCAGTCAAAACATCTCTTTCTGGGTTTTTATTGCTTGCTGCAGTCGTTCAGTTTTGACCATATGTTGAAGATTTTGATGTGTTTTACAGCCACATTCTTAGGTATTTGGAAAGAAGACCCTATACTGTAAGACCCCTATTAACCTGCATAGTTGCATGTTTCAGAAAAGCAGATGGAACTGCGTGTCTTTCAGTCTCTCTCTCTTTCATATGAAATACTATATACTATAAAGACTTTTATAATTACATTAACCCATTAAATTATGAGCACTTCCTAAGTTGTTTTTGCCTCTGTATGACTAATTTGCTTGTTGTTATTCCCACCTGTAAGTCGCTTTGGATAAAAGCGTCTGCTAAATGAATAAATGTAAATGTAAAGGATAGTTCACCCGAAAAATGAAAATTCAAAAACTTTAAAATGAAAGATGATATTTGGTATTATGAGAAATGCTTCAGTATTTTTTGTCTACACAATGGAATTCAGTGGTAACCAAACATTTTGAAAGACAATTAAAAAAGAAAAAAAAAACAACAACATGGAACAACATGAGTGTGAGTAAAGGTTGATATGATATTCCATTCAGGGTGAACAGTCTTCTTTCAAGTACATATAAAAATGTTTAGAAGTAGTCATTGTTTGGGTTGTTAAAGAAAATGATTAATAAGTGGACTTGAAATATACCTTCCATTTCACTAGAGCCACAGTGTACCTACAGTATTTACTGTTTTTCCACTGATTCTTTTGCCATTCTTTTTTTTGTATGATGTTTGTATGATGGTTCCTACTGAATAGAGTGGGTGATCAATTTAATAAAAAAACAATCTTAAAAGATTTTTTTTTTTGGCTCTGCCTACATGCAGACTGTTTCCGTTGTGAATGACTTGACAGGAATTTGGTTTTCAGCGGCACATTTTTAAGTTCTCTATATGAGTAATTTTTGCTGTTACATAATTCAGCAAAAAGTGACAAAAATTTTTTCACTAGATCACCTTATTTTATTTACATTGTAGTTGGCGTTGCTTAGAAGTACTTATGCACATCCATATACTATGGGCAGGGCTTGCAAAATTTCAAGGTCCATTCCATTTCATGTTTTTCTATTTTCAGGAATTCAAATTCTTCCCATAAAAAGTATCTTTAGAACAGATAAAAACATTCTTAAAGGGATAGTTCACTCAAAAATTACAAAAATGTTGTCATCATTTACTGTTGTTCCAAACCTGCGTGATATTTTTTTTTTCCTTTTTTGTTGAAGACAAAAGACTTCCATAGTATTTTTTACTACTTTGGACATCAAAAAATATATTTTTTTTTTACAGAAGAAAGAAACGCACATTTTAATTTTTATGGTAACAGAGAGACAAAGACAAATCTAGAAATTCTAATTATTCCTTATTTTAATCTTACATTATAATAATTCTATTCTTAACAAATGTCTACTGGTGTGCTTTTTGGTCTGATACAGTAGTTTGCACAGTGAAATTTAAGTGAGCCTACTACTACTACTTTTTTTGTTTTTGGATCACTCTATGATTTAATTCCAAATACCAGGCTGCAGATACATTCATTTGATTACCATCTGTTTCCATTTTCATTTACACATCTTGATTGTTCAGCTAGTTATAGGTTTTGGCCCCTGTCTGGTCCAGATTTACTGCAGAATATTGAATGTGTGTTTAGATATGACTCCCCTTGGATAGTGGGCTCATTAGGCTCAACTTATCCTCTCCCTGTGCACTCTCTTAATTTCACTCCCTCATTCATATTTCAGTGCTTCGTAATTAATAGCCTTATATTGTCAGAGCTCATTAACGGTGACATGATAGTGTTTAATTATGAGGTCAGTTAGCCCTTACATTCCACCCTGCCATATAGTTATTAGGAAGTTAAGTTTAATCTGGAAACAGATCTCTCTTTGTCTCAATACTCAGTACTAAACCTCTCTGTGCTTTTATTGGCATATTCCTTGGTCTTTTTTTGGTTTCCTTTTTTTCTCGCATCCATACTACGCGTTTGGTTAAACAGCATAGTTTTGCTATCAGTATTATTACTAGCCTAGTTAGTCTCAAATATATATATATATATATATATATATAAACATTTTATGCATAAAAAACATGTTTAGATGAATCCATCAGTTCCGTTTTCAGGACCACATCAAATTAGGCTGGTCCTTCTGCCAAACCATAATGTATGCAGTGCAGGTCTAACATCAGCCTCTGAAGAAATCTGGTTTATTTTTTGTTTGCATTTTGTACTTGAAAGAAGTGGAAAATAATTTCTGTTTGTGAGCTGGCATTAAAGAGGATTACTGAAATTACCAGAAGTTACACAACATTTTATGTTGATTTTGTTCATTGACGTAAAGCTTTTAGATGTTCTTAATTCTGTGTAAGCTGTGGCATAATTCTGGAAGTTATGCCAAATTTACTTCAACATTTCATGTTACCAGTGACTGTTTTCTTAAAGGAATTTAAATAAATATTTTACACAATAATTAAAAAGTCTTTATTTAATAAGTCTTTATTATTTGCTCAAAGTATTATTTGATCTGTTTTATTCATTATTATTTATACTATTAAAAAGTTTGAGATTGGTAAGTTTTTTATCTATATATACATATATATTTGAAAGACATCTCTTATTAGAAGTCTCAAAGCCTGGATATATATGAATGTGAATAAATAAGCTTTCCATTGATGTATGGTTTGCTAGGATATGACAATATTTGGCTGAGATACAACTATTTTAAAATCTAGAATCTGAATATTATGAAATTTTATTACAGATTAAAATAGTTTTTTTTTTTTGTTTTTTTTTAAAGGCTTTTTTTTTTTTTTTGAAAGCAAAGCTAAATTTTCACTGGCCATTGCTCCATTCTTCAGTGTCACGTAGTTGTGCTCGTTTATTTTTATTATAAGCGTACAAAGTAAGTTGTGCTGCTTAATATATATGGTTAAAAGAACAGCATTAAACAGAACAGAAAAAAGATGATACAAGATGATATCAGTTTCTTTCTTTTACAGGCTGTTTTGACTTGAGTTTAAATGTTAATGACGTTTTAAAGCTTTATAGAAAGAAAGATTATTGGTGAATAGCAACTTAAATGTCTCTCTTTTGCTTACTTTATGAATTTAGCAGACTTGACAAATTGCGCAACAGTCATATAGTCTAATTTAATGAAGCACGATAGCGGCCATTAGCAGACTTTTTGTAAATGTCTGTAAAATTCTGTAAAAATTTTATTAAAAATGAAAAAAGCAGCATCATTCGGGTTTGAAATGGCACACGGATGACAAAATAATGACCCGATTTGTCTCCTGTTTAATAATTCAGCAGCACTAAAGAACAGTCTGAACCGTTTCCATCTGTGTGTTTCTGGTGTCTAATCGTGAAAGCGCAAGTCTTACAGTAGATTGTGTTCAACACAACAGGATGGTCACTACAGTGTTTTTGGATTTTTGCTGTTGGCTGTTCCTTGAGAGTTCACCCGTTGTAACTCACAGATGGTTGGCATAGATTACCGTTAGCCTTTTCTCATGATGCTGTTGGAAGTGTTAACCTGTCATGAGTCTGACAACAACATGACACGGTATAGACAAAATCTGTCACAGATTTCAAAAATAAATTTGGAGGGAGTGGGCTTTTAGATGATTGGCGGATGTCCAGACAGCATTTGTGTATTTGCCAACAGGATGCTGTAGGCAGATAGCTGACAAATCAACTGGAAAATCCTCACTTAACTGAGGCGAGTCTCGAAAACAGACTTCAATTGAGCTTTATTTCCCAAAAGTTGTAAAAAGACAGGATGTTTATTGCCATAAAATTTGACCAGCCCATAGAGGCTATTGTACAGATTGACAGTATAAAACAAAATTGGAGCATATTATTTGTAAGCTATATTCTTAAAGTTTTTGCAGCTTTGCCGAAAGTGAATGTTAAGTGGTAGAAGATGCTCTCGGTGGAGTAGAGAGATATATTTAGCCAGTGTTAGAACTATGAGAGGAGGATGTTTAGAGTTTAAATCTAATCTAGTGCATGAGTTTAAAGGCTTTCAGTGAGGCCTGGGTTTGACAAGATCCATTTAGAATGACAGTCAACATCTGGAAAAGGTTGCCAGGATGCTTTTTTCCTTTTACAGTTTGTTATGTAAACCCTTTTTATACATGAATAAACAATAGTGTAACTATAAAAAGGAAACACACACACACACACACACACACATATAAAGGAAACAATGCTGAGAAAATGTGTTATGAAATGTTTATTTTACTATTCATTTGTATGCCTTTCCTCTGATTTTTATTTAGGTGGTGTTGCTCAGTGGTCACCTGGACAGCTGGGATGTCGGGCAGGGGGCTATGGATGATGGAGGCGGGGTCGCCATTTCCTGGGAAGCAATTTCTTTGATCAGAGATTTAGGTGAGAGTTGTGAAGATGGTAACATTTTGAGAACCCCTCTCTGGCACATAAATATTTAGTTGTATACAGTATAGATGTCAGTGAAATGACATTAGATACATTAGATAAGTTATAAGGTCATTCAACCCAAGAAGCTTTCCAGGATAAATTGTTTGATTTAGTTATTTATTTAAGAAAGACAAACATAATTAGTGATTATATAAAGCCAAAATATGAAATGTCATGGATGTATATGGCTAAGTTATCCATTAATTGGTAAAGGGCAGTCAAAATGGCAATTTTCACTTGAGAGTTGTGCCAAATTACATGGAGAAAATGAAAAAAATAAAGCTGACAGAATAATTATGTTATTTTCGTTATTCATTATGTGCCAATGGGGACAGTTCAAAATTGGGGATAAGGCACTTATTTCGAGTATGTATTGTTTTCAAATGATTCATTGCGATTAATCATATAAATATAAATTTATACATGTAAATATTTTCAAAATATATACTCTTTGTGGGTATTTATATATATATATATATATATATATAGTACAGGCCAAATGTTTGGTGTAACGATAGAGAGACAGGGAGGCTTGCACATCCAAATGCAAACTTCTATTTATTGCTAAACACCGGGTAGAATCAGGCAGGCAGGGTTGATAAACAGTAAACGTGAACACCAAAGGCTGAGACACAAGCATAATCCAAATCCGTTGCAAAGGAGTCGAGCAAACGGTATCCAAAGGGCAAAGACAAGAGCGAGAGTCCAAGAGCAGGCTAGGTCGAGAACGGTAACTCAAAAACACAGGGAAACAGGGTTGGTTGGCTTTACAGGGTTGGTATGGGAACACTTCAAAAGGCACTTCAAAATATAAGTCCTAGAAAAGAACATAGAAAAGAGAGACATACAAACAATGAACATACGTAGTCTGGGCTGGAGTGCCCTCTGGAGGCTTCCACGGGGCAACTCCAGTGCAGCTCGTGACATAGCCCCTCCCCTAGGAGTGAATTTCAGACACTCCAGGGCGGTGCCGATGGCGGAGACGCCCACCTGGGTGGAGCAGATGGTGGAGAAGCCCACCTCGGTGGTGTTGACGGCGGAGAGACCCTCCAGGGTGAAGCAGATGGCGGAGACACCCAACTGGGTGGAGCAGACGGCAGAGGAGTCCGGACTGCAACAGAGAGCAAAAAAACATCTTTTATTTTCTAGTTTCTTCAAAATAGTCATGCTTTGTTCTGATTGCTGCTTTGAACTCTTGGCATTCTCTCTATGAGCTTCAAGAGGTAGTTACCTGAAATGGTTTTCACTTCACAGGTGTGCCTTATCAGGGTTAATTAGTGGAATTTCTTGCCTTATCAATGGGGTTGGGACCATCAGTTGTGTTGTTCAGAGGTCAGGTTACTACACAGCCGACAGCCCTATTGGACAACTGTTAAAACTCATATTATGGCAAGAACCAATCAGCTAACTAAAGAAAAATGAGTGGCCTCTTTACTTTAAGAAATGAAGGTCAGCCAGTCCGTAAAATTGCAAAATCTTGAATTGTGTCCCCAAGTGGAGTCGCAAAAACCATCAAGCACTACACCGAAACTGGCAGGACTGACACAGGAAAGGAAGACCAACAGTAACCTCAGCTTCTGAACAAGTTCATCCGAGTCACCAGCCTCAGAAATTGCAAGTTAACAGCAGCTCAGATCAGAGACTAGATTAATGCCACACAGAGTTCTAGCAGCATACCCATCTCTAGAACAACTGTTAAGAGGAGACTACGCAAATCAGGCCTTTCTGGTAAAATAGCTGCCAGGAAACCACTGCTAAGGAGAGGCAACAAGCAGAAGAGATTTGTTTGGGTCAAGAAACACAAGGAAAGGACATTAGACCAGTGGAAATCTGTGCTTTGGTCTGATGAGTCCAAATTTGAGATCTTTGGTTCCGCCAACCGCAGTGTCTTTGTGAGACGCCGAAAAGGTGAGCGGATGAATTCCACATGCCTGGTTCCCACTGTGAAGCATGAAGGAGGAGGTGTGGGGGTGTTTTGCTGGTGACACTGTTGGGGATTTATTTAAAATGAGCGCACTGAACCAGCATGGCTACCACAGCATCCTGCAGCGACATGCCATCCCATCCGGTTTGTGTTTAGTTTTTCATCCATCTATTCATACATGCCCACTTCCCGGAAAGTACGAATGTCTATTTCTCTACACGATTTTAGTTTCAGATGTATAACAGACTTCTTTTAGTATCTTCATTTTTAAAGTTAGTCTGCATGAGCAAATTGATGAATTTTGCCTATTTTCAATAGTTGAAAACCAAATGTGAAAAGTGTCCAACCAGTGTGAATCATCTTTGGACAATTGCAATCAGTGCACAATTATCGCACATTTAAAAAGATTCATGCCAATATTGTCCAAAACTTCACCTTTCTACGGCGTTCCAAAACAGTTTTTCTAAATATAAGAGAAAAATTTCAAAGTTAAAAATGCATTTTATGCATTGTGAACTGTATATTTGTTTTTATGAAATTGGCCATGAAGTATCCCCTAAAAATGCATGTGTTTAAAGCATATTTAAAATACATTATAACTCATTCTATTATTTTAGTATTTTTAATTACTATTAAATAAATAATTGTAAAAGTTTATTGTTTGAAAGATGTTTTAACTCAGACTGTATGCATATTATTTTGGGGGGCAAGTGCTGTAGAAGCAGTGCAGTGTATAGAGAGTACTCTGTTATAATGGAGATTATTAAAATTCCTGCTGAGTATCAATATGCAATGCGGTGTGAGTCTCTTGGCCCCACTCCTCTCTATTGTTGCTTTATTGCGCAGGCAATACTGAGGGTTGTGCTCATTTGTATTTAACATCTTTCTCTTGGCAATGGGCATCCAAAAAATCACTGGCAAAAATAAAGCTATAACGGTGCGCAATAACCACAGACAACATGATTAATTTCACTGCTGGTAGAGTAAGCATTCTCTGCAACACTTTAAATGCTCAACAACAACGTTCAGTTTATCGAGTCCTTGGCTCTGTTTCTAATATGCAAGTTTCTTTTTTTATTATTATTATGGTAACAGTGTGAGCTGTTTGCTTAGAATCTATAAATCTACTCACATTAGCCTCATGTTCTGGTATATTATGTTCTCTCGGCTGCGTGCTCTTCTGTGCCATTTGACTTGGACACAGTGACCAGTTTTCCTACAGTATGTATACCTTGCAGTTTAGGAGATGGATGCACTTTTTGACAGCTCTCCCATCTGGATCATCGAGAAAGCCCAACACAATTAAGCCCAAAATATCTCTCACAGATTCCACTCTGCAGGAAATACAGACAAGTTATCAAGTGCCCAGTATGCAACTGTCTGGACAGCCAGGATCATCTAGCATTGCCTTGCCAGATATGTCAGCATGCCGTCTCTGAAGTGTCAACCTGACCTTACATATGCATTTTTATTTTTAAAATAAATGTAATCTTCTCTTGTCCTTTTCTGCTAAAGATCACATTGATGAAAGCAACTAACCTTGATCTTAGCCAGTGAAGGAATATTACAGTGGCTGCATTATGAAAATGTATTCTAAAATATTATGTGGTTGGCTCATACTGTCGATTTCTTGGGTCCCCAGGGCTGCGTCCCAAAAGAACACTGAGGACTGTGCTGTGGTCCGCAGAGGAGCCAGGCGGGGTGGGAGCTTCTCAGTACTTCCAACAACACAAAGTACACTTCCTAATCATACTAATACTGTTATACTTTATTTTAGAACAAGGCTGTTGAACATTTGAAGATGTAATTATGTTAAGTCCATTTATTATATTGGAATTCACATTTGTGATGTTATATTTTCTATGGAAGCCTGTTTAATAAAAGATAAATAAAGGTTATTGTGACTTTTGATCTTACAATTCAGGCTTTTTTTTTCAGAATTGCGTGATACAAATTTGCGATTCTGACTTTCCTTCTCAAGAATGTAAGATATAAACTGGCTATTGCAAGTTGCAAAGTCAGAATTGCGTGATATAAACATACGATTCTGAGAAATAAACTCACAAATGCTAGATATAATGTCAGAATTGCGTGATATGAACTCACAATTGCCAGTTATAAAGTCAGAATTGGGAACATATCAAAACTGGACTTTATAAATTGCAATTTCAAGTTTATATCTCCAGCCCAGCCTCACAGCAATTCGTACATATTTTACGAGGTGGCTAATTCATACAAATCTCAGTCATATAAATTCATGCGATTTTTGATAAATCGTATGTATTTTACGAGTTACCATTTCGTATGAATTTGTATGAATGACCTACACCTATCCCCGCCCCTAAACCTACCCGTCACTGGGGTCTCGAAAATTACAGAAGTTTAGAGTGAGGTTGTATAAAGTTTTACGAATTAGCATAAATTTGTCACCAAGTACGAATCCATACAAATTGGTCATGAGACTGTGTTGCGCAATGCTGAAAAAAAAAATCTGAGTTGCGACTTTATATCACACAATTATGAATTATAAAGTCAGAATTCCAAGATATAAATTTGCAGTTTTGACCTTCTGACCTTTTTTCTCATAATTGTGACTTTATAGCTTGTAATTCTGACTTTATAACTTGAAAATTGATTTCTCACAATTCAGAGGAAAAAAGTCAAAACTAAGATAAAAAGTCACAATAAACTTTTTTATTGTTTATTTAATGGCGGGAAACGGCTTATATTGCTTTTCATATTTTAGCGGGACATGTACAATCTTTTATTTGTTGTGTTGCAAGTAGCTCTTTAAAAGCTAGAAAATCACTAATTTAATTACATCTGAAGATAAGTAATACATTTATTCCATGTTTCCACCAAATAATTGTTCATAATTAAAAAATAGCTTGTGATGCATTAATATATATATATATATATATATATATATATATTTAATTTATTTTATTTAAATACATTTTACACTTAATTTAAATTTTTTATCCCTAAATTTGTTAAAGTTTGGTTTCAGATTAATTATTGTTATCAGTTATAAAGCCAAGAACAGTAATTAGTTTAGAACACTGAAGGAAATATATATATATATATATATTTGTATTTGACAGTGTTTTTGATTGAAAATATTCACTAATTGCTAAATTATTGTCAGTCAGTGATTTTTACTGTATGTTTTTATTTCCCTCATCTGATTAATTTGTTTATAAAGTCATTAAATGCTATCATGCATAATTTGCCTGAATACACCTCGTCTATGAATAGCATGTTTTTCATTTTGAAATAAAATTCACCTTAATATATATGTATTTTTCCTGACATTTAAGTAAAAATGTCAGGGTGACAAATGTCCTGAAATCATAATGTAGAAATAAACCTCATTAAAGGAGTGCAAATCTTGAACGTTATTAAGACGTTTGGGATAATCTCTTAAAATAATTATAATAATAATATAATGAAACTTGCAGAAACATACATAGAGAGCCCCTGAGTCCTTTTGACAGTGTGTCAAGGTCAATAAGTCTTTTAACCCTCTAATGCATGAATTATGCTTTTGCACTCAAAAAAAATATTTACTCTAATTTTATAGAAGATTTAAGATTACAGATTTATATCATCATAAAAAATATTTTGTCACCACCCCCCCTTAGTAGATTTTATTTTGTTGCCCCAGGGCAACGCTGTGCAGTATAGGTAGTAAATCACAGAGAAAAACTTAATATTGAATTCATATAAATTTGGAGTGTTTTTTACCAAGCAGAGGTGGACCTATTTGCGACTCGAGGAGAATGTGCAATGTCCTCTCTGGTACTCTCTAGTTCATCCAGCTTCGCTGAGCTGGATGCAATGGTACAGAGGGGGCCGAGGCTCCCTCTGTACGCGTTTCCCCCGATTGCTCTGCTCCCAGGAATTTAAAAAAAGGGTTCGCCGCGACGAGGTCAGCTTACTGTTAGTAGCACCTTTTTGGCCGAGCCGAAAATGGTTTGCGAACTTAGTGTCTCTCCTCGATGATTCGTCATGGAAGATCCCAGTCAGGAGGAATCTACTCTCCCGGCAGGGGGGCATCTGTTACACCCTCGCCCAGGTTGGTGGAATCTGTGGGTGTGGCCCCTGAGGGACAGGATTAACGACCGAGGTCGTTCAGACTATTCTGCAGTCAAGAGCTCCCTCAACAAGGAGATTGTATGCACTGAGGTGGAGGCTTTTTACCTCATGGTGCGTAGAGCGACAGCAGGAACCAGTTAACTGCCCAATTGGCACTGTTCTGGAATTTCTGAAGACAAGGCTATCTATGGGTTATAGCCCATTCTACCTTGAGAGTGTACGTGGCAGCTATTTTAGCTTTCCACGCACTCATTGGGGGCCGCTCAGTGGGTAGGCATCCACTAGTCGTACAGTTCTTGCGAGGTGCACTCAGGCTGTGGCCTGTGGTATGATCTAGAGTCCCAACTTGGGATCTAGTGGTGGTCCTAGAGACCCTTTCTCGAGCTCCATTTGAGCCTTTGGAGCATGTCTCTGACCGTCACCTGACTATCAAGACTGTGGTCTTGATGGCACTTTCCTCACTCAAGAGGGTGGGAGATTTACAGGTCCTGTCAGTGGCCCCTACTTGTATAGACTTTGCGCCCGGTTTGGTGAAGGTCTACCTGTTCCTGCGAGCGGGTTATGTTCCTAAGGTCCCTATGGTCCCACCGCAGCCTGTGGTGCTCCAGGCTTTCTGTCCTCCTCCATTTCAGGAGGCAAGCCAAGAAAGGCTTCATTGCTAATGTCCGGTGCGAGCAGAGGGGTGAGGGGTGTCTGCTTCAAGGCATACCCTGAGTAGGTGGATTATGGATGCCTATCTCTATGGCATAATGAGGTGAGGGGTGGCGGCCTTAAAGGCCTATTTGGCAGGTGTCCCAGTCTCGGACACCTGCAAAACAGCTGGTTGGTCTTCCACTTTGACCTTTGTGAGATTTTATGGGCTTGACCTTCCGGCTACCACAGGTTCGGTTGTCCTTAGCTGTGCTTCTCCACACTAGGCAGGAACTGGGGGGTCTGGGGTACCCATACCCATGTATTTCGTTCCCATAGCGTTTTCTGACGCAGTGTGAGTTCCTGAAAAGGAACGTCTCTGGGTTATAAATATAACCCTAGTTCCTTGAAGGAACGAGATCATTGCGTCTTTAGCCACACCCACTGGATCCCTGCCAAGCGCTTGCTTCATTCCTGAAGCTGGCGTTTGGTATCACAGCACGTGTTTTAAGATCCCTGGATCATGACGTCACCCGCCTATGATGTTCCCCTATTGGACAGGTTTCACAGCAGATTCAGAGCATGGTCACGGTGAGGTGTTCCCATAGCATTTTCAGACGCATCCTGTTTTCTTCAGAAGTTTTGTTTCTGTGATCTTTCTACCATAAAATGTCCATGCATCCATTTTTCCTGTAAACATCTGTGCAGAAAACAAAGCAAAATCAAAAACACTGATATTGGCATTCAAAAAATGTGTCGCTGATATTGGCATTTAAAATTCAAATGTCTGTCTTTTGCATGTTATTGCATTAAAAACTAGCCTGCAAAAATAAAGTAAAATTATATGTATTTATATTATTATATCTATATTATTATATTGAGCAAAAATACATGTAATGATATGTGATTACATCAATAAACATTGCCAATGAAAACCTCCTTGAAAAGTACCCCTGACTGCATAGAGTTGCCCTGAGGCAACACAAAGAAAAACTGAATTGATTAACAAGCTAAATAAAAAAAAGTTAATAAAACCTGACAAAATGCTTATTTTATCCTTCATGCACACATACATATTTTTTATTTACAATTTATGTCATGTTAAATAAGATTACTAAAGCAAATAATCTTACCTTCTTCTCACAGCATGCACTCCTGTGACCACATGTCAGAAAATAATGCTTGATTGAGACTGTGAAAATTTTTTAACAATTTCGTTTCGTAACAATTATTTGACAATTTTAATTGGTTGAAATCTTAAAAAAAAAAACATGTAATAAAAATAGGGCTTAAGAAAACCTAATGTTGCCTGAGGGCAACGCTATGCAGTAGAGGGTTAAAGAATCAAATAATTTGACCCTTTCTATGACAAGTTGAGGTTATTTCAGGCGATAAAAAGCTATGTGGTCCAACTGAAAAATCTAATCATGTGAATCACACGTAACATTTTAGTATAGAGACCAATTCTAACTATTAACTAGTTGCTTATTAGCATGCCTATTACTAATATATTAGTAATATTGGCTGTTTATTAGTACTAATAAAACACATATTCTGCATGGCCACATTATACATCCCTAATCCTAAATTTAACAGCTACCTTACTATCTGTTAACAAGTAGCAAATTTATTAAAAGTAGTAGTTTATTGGTCAAAAACCATAGTTAATTGCTTGTAAATAATGAGATTTGTCATTATATTGAAACTTTTCTTGCAGAACTTTCAAAACCATATGAAACCAACAGGTATACAAAGACTACTTCCTGAGAAGCTTTTGTGAAAGATGTTTTCTATAAATTTATCATGGACACTGGCCTTGTACTGCATATGTAATCTAAAGTGAATGTGATTAGTGAATTTCCGTATATGTTTACCCCAATTTTAGTGATTAGTTATTAGTCCAACACTACTGTGACCTTCTAGGAGTTTGACACCCTTGTTCTAGCTCATCTGAGTTGTCTATTCTAACAGACTATGGCATGTTTTATGTATTTTGAAAACTGTTTGCAAATATCAGTTAAGCACAGAGTTGTTCAAGTTCAGGTTCAAGTTAATAGACTTTGTAAGTAAGCACATTTTACTTTGTTCGTTATATTAGTGCTCTTTTGTCCATGAGAGCATTTTTTTAATCTTTCATCAAAGAATTGGATGGATTTTCTCTTTTATCCTAAAAGCACACAGTGCCCTCACAATTAGTTCTGTTCAGAACTGTTTAAATGGCTTATTTTACTGTCTTGGGTTACGACATCTGACAAAAGGGTTTTACCAGGTTTGTGTGGTTTCTGTTTTAATGGTGAAAGTACTCTGAGAGTTGATCCTAATTTTAGCAGGAGGAGCAAATTGGCTAAAAATTCCCACACAAACCAAAGTGCCGTGGCACCCATCCATCTAGCTTTTATTTCTGTCAATAATGTTTTACTTGGACTCTTCTGGTTTTAGGCCGAACAGTGCAATAAACCGTATTTGTCAGGTCTGTGTGCTGTAAAGTGATACTTTATGGTATGGAATAGTTTAGCCAGCAGTTGGACTTGAATCTCCATTGTATCTGCACATTGCCATGGGATTTCGTTTTTTACTTTATGAGGTTGGATTCTGATCAGAGAACGGTGGTTTCAGGCCAAGCAGGATTCAAATGCTGCGTTTTGGCCACTGACCCAACTTTTTACTGTATTGCATTCAATTATGTAGATAGTCGGTAAAACTTTGTATGACTTGGCGATTCACAGATGAGAATGAAACTAACTTGAATTTTGGGGTATAACTGTCATTTATGCAGTTGTTGCCCTGCATTATACAGTATTTGTCAGCAGTCAACTGTATGAAAAGTAAGACGATGTACAGGTCTGGGCCAGTGTGTTAAAGGGATAAATTAAAATTCTGTCATTAATTACTCACCATCATGTTGTTCTGTTATTATAATACAGTATCATTTTTGTTTGTATATTTCTACTGTGTTTTTTGTGGTGACTTCTTCTCCCCTTCTCCTAAGGCAAACATCTCGGACTTTGATCTGGTAATGGAGTCTGACCTGGGCACCTTCAGTCCTCTGGGACTGCAGTTCACTGGCAGTGACAAAGCTCGGGCAATCATGAAGGAGGTGATGAAACTGTTGGCTCCCATCAATGTCACGTCTCTTGAGGAACATGGAGAGGGAACAGACATTAACATGTGGATGAAGGCTGGGGTTCCAGGTCAGTTTCATCCAGCAGAATTCATTTCCGGATCTTGATTGTAATTAACAAAATAAAAACCACATAATCTGTAATAAAACTACAGTTCACCCAAGCAGGAAAATTGCTATTCACTGTCATGTCATTTCAAACCTTCTTTCTTTAGTGGATCATTTGAAAAATGTACCTTTTTGTACCTGTTTTATGTTATTTATATTATATTTATATATCATAGTCATTTTTAAGCTAAGAAGCCACTTACTAAGCAAGCATGGTTATACACGTGTAATGTATTTAATTTATACTTATACTTGTTTTCCTCATACAAATTGCAATGGACTTCAGGAGTCTACTGACTAAAAGAACTGAATTAATTGTTTGAGTTCAGCCAATGATCTGTGAAATTGACTCTGAAAAGCTTGGGAAACTTGGCAGAAGTGAAAAGCGCTCACATGGTTAACTCCCAGGAGCAGATTCGGACAGGTGCAATGTAGTGTATCATTTAATATTTTCACACTCCGAAAACTGGCAGAGTTTGCTGTTTATGACTATTGATCGTTTCTATTGATATTAAAACAACAAACCGTGACCAGTGTCTTCAATATTTCTAAAGAAAAAAAATATCTGTAGCATCTTTTCTGCCATTACAGTGGGATTCGGACGTTCCTTTCATTTGTACTTAGCATAAAAGTTGTAAATGAAAAAATGAACATGATTTAACAATTCACATCATCCAGCATGTTCCAAAGAACATGTGATCTTTCGTATCTTGCCTGGTCTGTGTCACATATTTGCTTACATTTGATTACATTTAATTTAGTGACCTGAAATATAATATTTGGCGTTCATTTTATGTCATAACTTTTTTTTTTGTTCTTGCTTCACAATGTGACTCCCAGACCCCACTGTATAAGCAGTCATTAGCTCCTGTGAAAAGTCACGCATGGCAGCTATACTGCCTTCTCCCATCATCATATTAAATTACTTGAGCATTAGAATGGATAAATCTCATTAATGTCTGCAGTCACCAGCCTGATTGCTTTAACCACCAATGAACCTGGGCACACAAGAGGATCGGCTGTTCCCTCGCCGCATTGCACACTGCGTTATCAGATGAATTGACTGTGACATCACTGCAGGAATAATGAACGCAGCAGGAGGCATGTAGAAATGTATGGCGAAATTCCACTCGAGTTTAAAGCCAACACGTTAAACAAATGAATCACCCACACAGCTGTCTAAACAGCCCCGGCAACACAGAGCAACTTGAGCTGGTTTCTGTTTTCTAACAACAGAAGATTTTGTGCTGCATTTGATGTGTAATCACAAGTCGCTCTGAAGTTTTTCCCCTTGACAAAGCTGCAAATTCAAACATGAAATCTTGGCGTCACTTATCAACAGCTTCTCTCAAGTTTAATGAAAGTTAAGACGGTTTCTGTTACAGTCATGGCAGCTTACCGACTCAAAAGCGGAGCTTGATACAGGTTGTATTTGCTGTTGGATATTGTAGAACGCAAATGCGATGTAGTATAATATTTGTTTGTATTTATCTGTTGGGGTAGAGTGAGGGGAAAAAAATTATCATAGTTTTAGTGACAATGACATAAATTATAAACCAAGTAACAAAGCAGTCTGAAAAAGCAATTTGAATACATTTATTTTCAGGATTATTTAATAATTAGATGAACACAAAAATAAAAGTAAAAGATAAAAAAAAAGTCATTTACTTGAAATATGGTTTATTTCATTACAAGATGAAAGTACATTTTGATAAATTTATTGCACTATTGTTGGAAAAAAAGTATTAATTTTATAAAAAAAAGAAAAAGAAAAAAATAAATTGCCCCAAACTTGTATGGCTAGATAGATAGATCTTAAAACGATTTTGCATGATTAGATGCAAAAGTACGTTTTAATTTTTCTCAGTGGCTTTTGGCTGGCATTTATCACATTTGAAGAGAAAATACTTGATAAACATATACTATGTGTGAAGTGCATTCACTCAGTATCATTATCTCATTTTTGACCAAGAAGACTTTTAGAGGCTTTTAAACTCTTCAAATGTTTAAACATAAAACCAAATAGATAAAAAAAAAAAAGGTTTGTTGGAAACATAGCCTCAACCCTGTGCAGTTTTTTCAGTTCACTGCACCGTACACCTCACACTATTGATTCTAGGGCAGGGAATAAGCAATGCTTCACCAAGCACCCTTCTAAGGTCAAACAAAACTTTGTCCCTGAATTTCCAGGGGAATAAAGAATCTTGTGGCTGGTGCCTGTTCACATATGGGATCAGTACAGAAATAGATGGCAGGCAAACAGGCTTTAACTGCAACCACATGCATTCTGGATTCTATTGCTCTTCCAAACAAAGAGAATGAGGCCTGCAGTGGGATATAGAAAAGGTTTGTGTGAATATTTAAGTCACACTGATCTTAAAATGATGAGGGAAGCTGTGTTAATGAGTCACTGCATGGCCAGCTTGTCATCAGCGTCACTTGGACCAAAGCCTAGGAATATGAAAACCCATACAGGGTTTAAAACTAAACAAAAAGAATAGCTTGCAGTCATTTTGTAACGGCCCCAAAATGAATGGTAATTTACACACCATGTCATTCGAAACTCATGCGAATTCCTTTTTCAATGAAATGCAAGAAGCAAAATTCCAAACACTTTTTTTTTTGTTCATGCTGTTTCTGTGAAAGTGGCCTGAAGCTTTCAAGTTTCAAATGTGACAATAATTACCATAAATGAATCATGAAATTGGTTGATGTCACTCTTGTTACAAACCCAGTGTTCTAGAGCCATACGATAGCTTTGTGTGAGAAACTGAATGCAATTATTAATATTACCCTTCAATCAGATGCTACAACCATTAAACTTGTGAACTGTAAAGTGAACAAATCATTCAGATCTGATTCAAAAGTATTATTTATTCAGATATTTGACAGAGCATATTTTTCCAGAAAATAAGTTGTACTTTTTTATGTCACATCCATTCAAAATTGCATTTTGAGAGAAGAAAAAGAAGAAAAAAAAACATGTAAGCCATAGCAGTCTGTAAGTCATGTTGTATAATTACATTCAGGTTCATGTAAAATACCAGAAAAAGTAAAAAAAAAAAAACTAAAAAAAACATACATTTTAAATATCCCCTCACTCCACAACAAAACCTTTACATTTACCAACATTCATAAAAGAACAAAAATAAAACAGTAAAACTAAAATTTACCTCTTAAAACCTGAGTAAAAAGCTTTAGGATAAATAGTTTGTTGATGTCTTTATATTGTTTAGAGCATTCCATTTATATATATATATATATATATATATATTTTTTTTTTTTTTTATTATTTATATTAAAATAAATAAAAAAGTTAATTATATTTCATGCATAAGTTATGCTAGGACATCGGGACTCAATTTCTTTGAAAAAATAAAAAGACATGAATGAAACATGCATAGGCAAACCTAACTCTGTACAGGACATCCAGACTTAAAACTGTGGCATGTTTAGTTTCAGAGAAATGCACTGAAATATAATATTGTCATATGAGGCCGGAGGGTCTTAAAAGGTTAATTATTGTGGCATTTATATTAAATGGCAAGCCCAAGATTATTTTTTATTTTTTTTGTAATTTATTTAATGTAATTGCCGATGTAAAAGTCCAAATGCTGAAGTTATTTTCATTATATAAGTTACTTTAATATTTAAATTGCAGCACAGCTAAGATCATAAAAACAGTACTTATGTACTGGGAAAACATGGTAACTACATATAGTCGCTAGGAATTTAAGATTTTTAGTTGCGACAATTTGTTTTCTTTCAATTCTAATTTTATATCTTGTAGTAATGTCAGAACTGTGAGATATAGTCACAATTACCTTGTTTTATTTATTTACCTTTTTTAAATTCTGTGACAGAATAAAAAAGAAGAACTTCTAATAATTGTGTGATAGAAAGTCACAATTAACTTTTACATTTTTTACTTCAGAAACAATTTTTATTCCAGAAACAAGCTTCCATAATTAGTTTCTTATAAAAAGCTATCATATAGCTTCAGAACATTTGAGGTATTCATCATTTTTATATAACTGCATTGAAAAGAATGCGTGTTTGGAACATGTGGGTGAGTAAATGACGATAGAATTTTCATATTTGGGTGAACTATATTAAAGAGCAGACGTAAGCCAGACTATTTAATATTCTAAGGCAGAAGGACAATTTTCACACATATGAAACACCGAATCACACATTTCAGTTCTGTTCATTATGTATTTTTTTTCTCAGGCGCCAGCCTGCACACTGCAGACCAGAGGTACTTCTGGTTCCACCACAGCGACGGTGACACAATGAGCGTTCAAAACCCAGAGGAGATGAACCTGTGTTCTGCTGTTTGGGCCGTGGTGGCCTATGTGGTCGCTGACCTGGAGGAAATGCTCCCCAGATAGTGAGTCACTCACAAACGACCGAACAAAACCCTGTCCATCAGCTCACAGCAGTCACTCGATCACACCATTACCTTGAGAATTCTCTACCAGCCTAAGATTTTTTCCTTCATAACCTCAGGTACACTCTTGATCACACCACTGTCATGTAATATATACTTCTACTTTGATACTAGTGTCATTTTATTTTTTAATTAATTTTAATTTAGTTTTATAATGTGAAATTATGTCATTTTTAGTCGTAATTTATTCACCCATTTTTCAATTCTGTAAACATAAGGGGTTCGTAATATAGTAAGTCTGGTCCAGCATCTGTGGCTAAAATTAGTTTGGGAAGTCTTGGTTTCACAATTTTATGTAAACGATGACAAACCATGTGATGATTATTGTGATGTCATTTTCCACAAACTGAATATGTCTTAGTCGTCATAACATCTGACTTCCTCTTGGAAACTAAGCCCAGTTCTCCATTTCTAAACAAACAAACATAAGTAATGAATATGCTACTGTTTAGTCATACTTCCTCTTTTTTTCACTGAAGTTGTTATTAAAGGATTATATGAAAACCATCCACATGAGAGATTTCGTTCCTTCCGTTGAAAGTCCACTCCACTTGACTTTAATGCTTCAAAGGGTTCATTAATACATTACAAATGAAATGAAATCCAGATGAATTAGCAGTTTAAAACAGTTTAGTCCAAGTCTACTGAAAGGACACAATGGCTTTTTCCTGAATTTATATTGAAAGGGTAACGGTGTGTTACAGTTTTTATTTTTAAGTGATGGAAATGCTGTGGTAAGCTTGTATACTCATTATGTTGTATATGTACGTGCCCATGTGAGCTGCACTTAATGTCTGGTTTTCAATTACATCAAACAAGTAAGTTCTTGTTTCTATGACAACTTGGATTGAGAGGACATTTAAACATTATGCAAGAAAATCAGCCCCAGTCTTTGGTTTTCCCACAGGTTTCTACTCGCCGTGACTAAATCTGAATCATACAAGCATCTTGAATGCACATGTTTCATAAAGAGAAATGTCACAGACTTAGAGGGTTACTGTACGGTATGCGTCAGTTTCCTGAGATCGGTGTAATTTTTTATTATTTTTTTGCAACAATCACACATCATCTTTTTCTTGACAGAAGAATTTATAGAGAAAATTAACCAGATACGTTTGGTTAACAGGCTAATAGGTCAGTTTCCTGAAAAAAAAAAAAAAAAAAAATTCTTCTTTTTTCTCAGCTTTGATCGGATAACAAAAGTTTACAGGCATTGACCCAAGGCTGCTTTTACATTGCCTTGGGCCTCAGATTGGAGACCACATCATAAAAGCATTTTCCTGGGATTTCAGGGAGTTAACTTCGTCAAAAGCTGCCAAGACTTATTCTCCGGCCTCAATGCAATATATTGACAAGGTCTAGACAATTTCTTAAAGCAATATTCTTGGTTCAGTTCAAGTTAAGTTCAGTCTACATCATTTGTGATATTACAGTATATTGACGTTGACTTTTTCAAAATCAGGGTTACAGTGAGGCACTCATGAAGGTGAAAGTTACAAACAATCCCAATTTACTTTTGTTAAGAAAATCATGAAGGGAAAATATGCTAAAAAAACAAAAAAAAAAAAAACTTTTTTTTTTGTCTGAAAATACTAAGTTTTATGCCACCTTTAACATAACAACATTGACCAATAAAGCTAAAAACTGCTTTACGACCTAAATAATGCACACAATTTAACAGAATTTTTTTTTCTTTTAAAGTAAATTCTATACTATTCTATAGAAGTTAATTTCTAGAATTATAAGCTCATCTGTTTGTCAAATACTCAAAAATGTGCCATTTACTTTCCCTGTAATATCTGATTTTTATAATAAAAATTATGTAATACCTATTTTTTTTTAAGAAAATACATTTTATTTATTTAACAGTGTAATCAACATTATGCCACAAATGTGTTTAAAGGGACAGTTTACATTTACTTGCCCTCATATTGTTTTAAGGGTTAGTTCCCCCCAAAATTCTGTCATTAATTACTCACCCCCATGTCATTCCAAACCCATAAGACCTTCGTTCATCTTCAGAAAATAAATTGTAATGTTTTCTATAAAATCAGAGACCCTCCATAGACAGCAATA
>JAUMHI010000058.1:5278354-5288956 GCA_032359435.1 Enteromius unitaeniatus | reverse complement strand
ACAGAGCACAAATTCCTAGTATGGGAAACCATACCTGGCCACTTGTCACGTCATTTCATTTCATTTCATTTCATTTTTCATTTCATTAAAAATGCTGTGCCCTGTCACAGCCTGCCACATAGTTAGCCCGGATATGTCAACGTGACATGGTCAGAGGTCAGAGGTGGTGTGAGTGTGTGTCATTACGAGAGTTTTCACGTGCGTTGAGTCACTAGTGATGAGAGGAGTAAGATCACATGCTTCTGTCTCAAATCTCTTCTCTTTTCCACTCCTACACACACTGCAATCTCTCAGCTATGACCTGTTTGATCTAATTCTCTAAATTTGTGTTTAAATTTCCACCAACACAAATTAACCCTTTTTCCATTTCTTTTAGATGTCTTGGTCTTTCACTAAAAATAAACTGCCAAGGGGAGAAAGTTTTGTGTCATAGATGCTTGTTTCACTATGTGCTACATACAGTCACCTATGCTGAAAATTGTAGGCCCCTCCACAGGGGCGTCGTAGTTGGGTGAAAAGTGGGGCTAAATTACCAGGGCCCCAAGTGGGGGAGGGTAATGCATTTGGGTATATTTTGGGTAAATGCATCAGTTGATTGATGTATTAAATGGTGTCGTAGGTAGTTGTGAACCTCGAGCTTACGGGGGCCCATGGCAACTGCTTGTGCATAGGGCCCAGAATTTGGTGCTACGCCCCTGCCCCACCATGATTTCTAAGTAAGAGAACTTGCAAAATCAAGGGTGATCAAATACTTATTGCCTTCACTGTATACTGTAAGTGTAGTTTAAGCAGTGGTTTAGGGGGTGGGGGAGGGGCATGGGGATGTGGTTATAACTGCTGTCTCCCACCTCTTCACGGTTAATTCAAGCACCAGCTTACAGACTTCTTGTCTTGATTGACCATTTGCGGTGATGTAAATGATTGCAGTAACGTCATGTAAATGATGCTCCCGGGATTGTGGTAAGTGATGCAGCGGGAATGATGGAGTGCATCAAGAAGTTTCCATGTATTCATCCCTGACCCAATCTGTCCAGAGCTTGTGTCCTGCTCATGTTTAAAAACCTTTAGAATCTATGTAAAACACAACAACAAGAGGAATGTTCACCCCACAAATATCAATTCTGTCATCATTTATTTACCCTCATGGTTGTCAGAACCCTATCATTTTTCTTCTTTCTTGAAACAGAAAAGCTGACATTACTTTTTTTCCCTCCATACAATTTTATGATGAGCTGTCAAACTCCAAAAGACATAAAAATGCTCTATATGACTAAGAATGTCCAATATTCCAAGTCTCCTAAAGCAAAATTACACCTTTGTTTTTCTCGTTTACACTTCCACAACTTGATACATTAAGTTGCGACTGGTTACAAAATGTGAGACAACCAGTGACATTTGTCTACATTGTCCACATATCATTCAGTTAATATTACTCGCAGTATGTTATTTACATGCAGATGTATCAAACCAGACAAAATCTATCCTTATTCTCTTTTATTGCAGAAAATAGGAAGTGTGAACATTCTGCTAAACATCTCATTTCATTTTTCACAGTGATAAAAACAAAAGAAAACATTGAGAAATTGAGAAATTGAGAAACACGTTTCATCAAAGGCAGGTCCAAGCAATCTGTCTATCAGCTCGATGTACAATATGCAGCGTGTTAGAAGTAAATGTTTGTTTGATGTAAACACTATGTTCTGAATATTTTGATTAATGATCAGTCCTGGTGTAGATGTGGAGAGGCCTGGTGTAACAGTTTATTATAGAATCCTGAGATGGAAGGAAAGAGGAAAAAACAAAAACTGATGAATTCTTTACAATTGAGCTATGCCAGAAGCTGCAAGATCAGCTCTCTGTGTGAACAACAAATTAAAGAAAAAACGGTGGGGAAAGAAAAGGCCAAAAGAGAGAATTGCAGCAAACTATGAATACAAATGAACACTTTAGGAATGTCCGTAAGTGATGGATAGCTCAGTATTTCTGGGGGTTTGATGAGTGCATTACAGTACATGCATAATTTCCATGCCAGGCATAAACATGGCCTAGGCATCTTAGACTTTGTATAAAAACTTCTGCAAAGATTGAAATATACGCCACACTTTTATGAATTTGTGATATGTTTACCTCCCAGCCTGGCTTTGCGGAGACAAGCTTTATTTTCTGAATGCAGATGTTTAGTATTTGCATTTCAAAACACTTCTAGGAGTGAATGATTCACATTGTCGTATATGCTCCTGTCACTGGAAACAAACATCTTTCATCTGCAATTATGTTCTTCTCTTGACGGAGGCTAAACAAGATCCTTAAACAAGAAAAAGGAATGTTTCTGTCTGTATGAAACCTCTCCGTTACCTGTATTTCACCCTGCAGAATGTAAAGTTGAAGCTGCCTTGCACAGACTGTCTGTTTCATTCAGCTGGTCTCCTTCTGGGCTGATGAGTGGGTGGCACGCTGTGGATTTTCCGCTTCTGTTGTTGATGCTGCAGATCCTATCAGTTGCTGGAACGGCAAACATTATTCCAGTGTTTCATTGAGCAAAAATGCATAAATATTTATGGTGTGTTTCTTGCAAATCCCTTAATATCCAAATATGGCAAATCACGTATTCATCAGTTTCGTATCGCATCATCACTTCTGTATAACTAAATTGGTTAGTGTGTGCCAACAGTATCCAATTTCCCCACAGTGTCTTTTCCCCTCTGTCTCTGAAGACATGCTTCAGGACCCTTTGAAACAATTAAAGAGAAATATGTCAGTGGGTGATATGGTATAGAAATGAGTAAAGTAGCTTAGGGCTTTGTAATATTATGGATGATGTTAAAACATTGTGTACAATCAGGGCTGTAACCATAGAATTTTAGTGGTCAGTCAATGTAGCTTTTCAATGGAAAGATATGTGTTCAAGTTGTGCTCTGAGCTTAAACCATGTCACAATCTACACAATTGGGCTCTTCTCAAACCATTTCTGAAGATTCCCTTTTCATGCTTCAAATGTAGTTTTGCATTTGATTGACTTCAATCTATAGCATCTGTCCTCCACGTTTCCTTCAATGTAAAATGGCTATATAGATAAACACGGCTGAATTGTACAGCCAAATCAAGCTGGAGGCAGGTGAATTATGGCCCTGTCACCATGTTCCTTCAGTTTTTTGGAAACATCTCCTCGTGTTACCCTCCATTCCCTTCAACCGCCTGTCAGCTTCATGCAAATAATCTCTCAGGCCTTTCACTGAAGGCTTTTTATATGTAAATCTACTCTGAATCATCTGCTTTTTTCTCTTTGTAAACATGTTTTATTTGTTGGTTCATCAGTTTTTAAGATCTCTGTATAGAATGGTCTCATTATGCGGAAGTGTGAAACACATATTATTGGTTTTTGAGATATGCTATATAGCCTTTTAAGGGAATTGATTTCCGTGACGGAGTAAATTAGAACAGCGTTTGATTTTAAAGCAGTTTATGGCGACATCTAGTGACCGAGTTAGCAAACAACAAGTGATTCGTATGGAAAACATTGGGCCTAAATAAGTATTAGATTCTAAACATACTTTAAGAGAAATAATAGTTTAAGCGTACATATATTACGACTAAGAAATTATACATTTATGACTGTTTTCATCTTCTTTTTTTGTCACAAGCGTAAACACAGGTCGTTCAATGGAACAGAAATTAAAGGAGATTTATGATTTAAATATGATTTTTAGGGCCTTAATGGAAAGTTTGTAAAATAGTTTTTTTTTTTTAATTTCTCAAAGATAGTGTAAAAAACGCTAATTTTACCCTATCAAAAACTGCTCTTTAGAAATCACTCCTTTTTGTGTACTTCCTGTTTAAATGTTCACAAGCCCCGCTGACCTCACCACTCTTTTTCCAAGGCCACACCGACATGCATTTAAGAATGGCTTAATTTCAGAAGGGCAACTTCCTTTTATTACATTAAAACAAAACTACTGTTGGATCTTTATCATTGTAGGGTGGTTGTGTACACACACTCCCAACACACATTTCAGTCCAAACAGCTTGTAAAGTGCATGTAGCACCGGATGACTCCTTTAAAGCTGGAGCAAACACTCTTTTTATTTACTGTAACGTTATATTGTTAAACAATAATGGTACTGTAAAGAGACTGGAATCTTAAGTAATAAAGTTACTGAATTTTAGAGTAGGCCTAAGATTTTACACATCAAAAATATTTTTTTTATTTTTAACCCCACAAATCACAAACAAATCTGCTTAACTTATATAGGCGAGCAGATGAGCCCGCAATATGAACATATTAAATTGTGAAACTTTGCGCATTGGGGTTTATATTTAGCGTCCATCTGCCTGCCTGTACAAAATGTGCAGCATCATTCATCAATAAAGTATACTATATAATTAATTTGGCCTTTTAATATCACCTATTTTTATACTTAATATAAACTTTGTAAAAGTAACAAGCGGTCAATGGAGGAAAGTTTTGTTTTGATGCCACATGAAACAATGAATTCATCGTGCAGACGAGCGATGACAGGCGAGTAATATGGCCGGTTCTTCTTTATCTCTACACCAGAGGGCAGTGTTGGTTATTACATGACGGCTGGGTGACATCAAAATGTGCATTAGTTTGCTTCCTGCGTACTTATGTTTCTTTGCATACTGTTTTGTTTTAAAAAAACCCGTCTGTAATACATATTGGTTCAGGTCTGTGGCACACAATCTGATATTTTAGAGATGCGTCTTATTAGTGTTTACTTTAGACCTACAACTTAATCTGATATCAATTGTCTAACCTGCTAACTCGCCTGTCTGAATTATAAAACAGATATGACAGACCAAATGGGATATCCTGTGGACAATATTTAAACCCAGAAATTAGTTGTTTTTCATTCAGTTGATGTGATTATATTTGCCTTTTATTGACCAGTGAACCTCCATGTCTCTATTATAATACTGATTATAGCGGCAAAACAACTATGAATGTCAATTAAATTACTCTTAGACAAAATAGGATATCTTTTATACAATATTTAAACAGTTGACCTATTTTTGCATTAGACCAAGTTTCCATTTTAGCACTGCTAGTCTGTTGAACTTAGGTTTTAGTTATATTGAAAAATGGAGACTGCTAACAAGTGGCTAAGATATACAGAGGTTGTCGGTGATGTCCTTTAAATAAATACTAATAGAGTTGTTGGAAGCCATGTAATCGTGGTTTCTAACCTACATTTTGCTATTGTTTTTTTGGCAAAGGAACCATGCAGTGTGCAAAAATACACAGCACATGCCATTCTAATATCTTGAGAAGAAGTCATGCGCTTTCAGACTTTTTAATTTTGTACAAGGACTGCGTTAGATGTGATTCTAGATTATCTGGAGATTTTATTACGTTTGGCAACAAATTCTTGTGTATGAGATGAAAGTGGTTTCTTTTTCAGACACAATCTGAAGCCAAAGGGACCATATTACAGATTTCAACTACGTAGCATGTTAATAAAATATGTACATTTGGATGCTTGTTGTTATACTCTTTCTTAATGCAGAAAGTACACATATTTACTAAACAACACAGTTACCAAAGAAAATGTCTGCTAAAATATATGTAATTTACAGCCCTTAAGTTTCCATTTTATCCAGGAAACTAAAGTTGTGAAAGTTACTAGTGCACAGATAAAAGATGCAGGCCTGTAATATGGCCTCTAAAACAGGATGAGGTTCAGACAACAGACTGTCCTCTGTGACCATCAGAAGAAGTATAAAGCCAAATGGTTGAAGAAGCGTATCACTTCGCATTAAGCTAGTTTGACAGCTAACCTAGAAAACTCCTCCTGACCCTGAGAATTCAGGGGATTGAATGAACAGAAAGCAGGAAAATAGCTCAGTAGCTCCTTTAGAAGTCTGAGTCTCCAGTCACTTTATATAAGATGATGATACGTGAAGTATTATATATCCTGCTTTCGCATTCTCACAGCAACACAAGAGAATCCTAATGGAATTATTGGACGATTGTGAAACCTTATTAAACAATTGTTTGATTGATTTCCAAGCATTTATTTAGCTTCACATCCCTGTTGAGCATTTTTTTTTATTATTGAAAAAATGCAGTATAGCTTTTGGGTTGTGAGAGGCATAATTGGAAGAATTATAGAAATACAAAACCCTTGCCTCTTACTGAGAACAGCCCAACAATCTGTTTATATTACAATGTTTAATAATGTATACTGATAACGTTTCAGACGGCAATTGAATGTTTTACTAGGGTTAATGACAAAGATTTTAAAGTAGCCATAAAATATTTTAAATTAATTTGCTCTATAGTGGTAAATGATTTGCACGTGCCTTATACATGTCTATTTCTGCTATAAAAGGGAACACACACACACTGACACACATGGTCTCACTCACATTCTTGTACAGTCACACAGTCTGTTTGCAGTTTACTCTTACAACACTCAGACCCCTTTAAAATACACACACACACACACACACACTGACCAACCGTCTGTAGATAGAACCATCTTTTATGAGCACACAGTCTGCAAAAGCCACTGTTCACTCTCTCACACAAATACAGCACATGCCTGGAGTACACTTTGAAGATAGAGGTGGCAAGCACTTGTTCTATGGTGCTGGAGCAGGACAGAGGACTGGCTTCTCAATGGTAAACACTTTACTTTGAGAAGAGCAATCATATTGTATGTAGGAAAAATGGCTTCTTCTTAACTCTTCTAAATATGCCTATTTGGAGACGATCAGTGGCAGCCTGTACCTGTTTTGCCATAAAGATGAAGATCAATATTTTTCTGCATTTGATGTTATTGCTGGTAAGGACATCAAGCATTGAAGATTCACCTGTGGATAAATTAGCAGATGTTTCTGGTGGTAGCACTCAGCGTTTAGACTCTGTTCAGCGTGGAGAATGTAGCTACACCTTCTTTCTGCCAGAACCTGAGGAAAGCAGGACTGGTAGCTGGCCAGGAGAACATGATGGTAATTATGAAGATAACAGTGTCCAGAAAGAATCTCCACAGGGGAAGCAAATCCGCTTAAACCAGCAGATCCAACACCTGGAGCTTGCCATGGAAAATTACACCCACTGGCTCCAAAAGGTAAGTCAACATGTTATTTAATGTGCTGCTGTTGATCAAAGCACTGCTGATGGAGAGTGAATGGATCACACACATGAAAATAAAGGTTATTTGCATCTGTTATTTATAGTGTAAGTTTCTTCGTATTACTCTACACACTAAGAACAAATGATTTGCATTGATGTGCAGACCCTCTGTTGGCATATAATGTCCTGCCCACATGGCAAAACAATTAATTCAACAAATAAATGGTGTAATGTTACATAATGTGTTTATCTTTGTAGCGCATCACTAAATGTTTTTGTTGTAAAGTGGGTTTTAATCCCCGAACACAGATAAATTAGAATGAAACACATCAGACTCAGCTCTGGATCCACAATTTCTGTATCCGTTCAGTTTCTCAATGTCAGGCATTACTTTGGGGAACAGCTTGACAGTCAAGGGATTTGATCAGCCTGCTCTTCACAGTCTAGTATAACACACTCTCATGACAATTCCTAAACAAAGTCATCGTAATTTTAATGGTTAAAGGCAAAAAAAAATCCTTTTCAGGTAAAAACTTGTGAATTTTTTTCAGTAAGTCCCTCCCAAAATTGTAAGAAATCTTATGGGGACATTCCCAACACAGTCTCACGATCAAATTGTACGTATTTTACGAGTTGGCAAATTTGACCTCAATCATAGTATTTTGTACGATTTGTCTAAACTCTCAGTGGCGGCTAGGTTTAGGGGCGGGGTAAGTAGGTCATTAGTACAAATTCATATATATTGGCAACTCATAAAATACGCACAACTTAGCTGTCGTACGAATTAGCTACCTGTAACAGCCACCTAATGTTATATAATGTTTATGACACAAATGGCAATGTGCCTTTAAACCCGTATGTTACAGTGATGTGAGCGCGCACGTGCTGCCAGATTGGGCGGGTTTCCACCCAATTGGGCAGTTTTCAATTTGTTTGCGCAAGTAAATATTGGCTTTGGCGAGTGGACAAAATTTGGGTGGGTTTGGGGTCATTTTGGTGGTTTTCAAACATATAAATTGTATAGACTAGTTAGTTAACATACAAGCCCAAGTGTGCATACCGCATCCAATCAGTCATCGCAACGTTACTAAACACACGCACACTGCAAAGACTGTTGGTGTTGATGTTGACGTCGCAGCCGCATACGGACTTGATGATTTAGGAGTGATGGGTGTTTAGCGTGATAACTGATGTAGAACTGTATAGTGATGATGGCTAAACAAGTATGAAATAGAGTGGAGTTTTAATTCTCAAGTCGTGAATTACACCTGTTGAGGGAGAGATGACATGAAGACTCTTATCACTGCAACTTCAAAATCAAAGCAGTTTTTATTTATTATGTCGGATTTTCATGCAGCATGCATCAATGAATTATACTTTTTGACTGTCATGGTGTGTGCATGTGTAATGGGTGTCGGGTCCATATGCAGGCTTGTTTATTCTCAGACAGGCAGGCAGGGTCAAAACAACAGCAAACAGGGGTAACGGAGACAAGACAGTTTCAAATACCAGAGTCCAGGCAGAAAGGTTGAGATATCCAGCGAGTATCGTAATCCAAAAGTCCAGGCAGAAGGTCAGGGTATCCAGCAAGAATCGAGAGTCAAAAAGACAGTCTAGGTAATCCACAAAGGCAATCCAAAATACAAGAAACAAATGCTCAGAGTTGTTACCAAACAAAACTATGTGACATCCTGCTGCATTTCCCGCCCTTATAAAGGGGAGATAATGCGCAACACCTGTTGCTGATATCACCACGGTACTTGGGCATAATAGGGTAGGAACGTGAGTATTCCGGTGAAGGTTCCCGCTTAACAGTTGGAGAGAGCCACAGAGGTCCGACTCGTGACTGCATGAATACTTTTTTTCATTTAAATTCTGACTGTTGGCATTAAAAATTATGCAGTTTTTTCGAGGGCACCATTTTTGTTTTTTTTGACAATGTCTACTGCTTGCATATTTTGGTAGGCTAATTCTCTTTAATCTATTTTCTCAGATTTTTCTATCATTGTGATTAAATTATTTTGTCATCATAATTTTGTTTTATGGAGTTAAAAATGTCACTTATGTGCCTTTATTTACATTTGATCACATTATTTTGATATTTTGGGCAGGAAGTGCACGCAGGATAGATAGACGCTTTACGGCTGACTTTTTTGGTTTGTTACATTACCAGAGTGTTTTTTTACTGTTTTGTAATTGCTCCTTGACATGTGTGTGAGAAGAGTATGCTGTGCAAACAACTATAAAGGCTTGTAGACAGAACCGCTGTTGCCTCGAGTTTTACTTCTGCCTTTTTTCTCATCAGGGTAGACTCTCCCTCTCTGGTAGATATTACACACTTCGTTAAATATGTACGAATTGCTGTGAGATCAGGCTTGACATTCCATGTAATTATAAGTTATAGAAGTAAAAAAAAAAAGTTGCTTGAAAAAAAATGTTATATATTATGTATGTATGTATATGTTATCACATATAAACTTCTTTATTATTTTGATATATTTATTTATTATTTTATAAAAAAAATAAAAATATTACTTAAATCTTAACAATTCAAGTTTACCACCAGTCTATCAAAAACATGAAATACTTTGATAACACTTTTACTTAGAACCTTAATATCTAATGCATTATAAAAATAGTTTTATTGCATACATATGCCTTGTAATGAATGCACTGTGTAATCTCATGAATAACTGTAACCATAGATATATTTCTACTACTAATGTTACACATTCAGAAAGTATAATGCATTAAATCACACAATAAACATCAATAACGCATTTTAACAGTTACAATTGTTTGTGAAAAGATATAATGTCAAGTCACTTTTATTTATATAGCGCTTTTAACAATACAGATTGTAGCAAAGCACTGAACATTATCAAAATAGGAGAACAGAGTGATGGTAATGTATAATGAACAGATTAAACTATTTATTTATCAAATGCAGAGACGGTCTCTGTAATCAAAAAGACGACAATCAGGTATCCCCAACTAAGCAAGCCAGAGGCGACAGCAGCAAGGAATCCATGAGAGAATGGGAAAAAAAGCTTGGGAGAACCAGGTTTAGTTGGGTCCAGTTCTCCTCTGGCCGATGCCCAGCACCTAATTTCCAGTTCAGTTTTGAACACATGTTAGATTGTGTAAGGACTTATAGTGTGTGTGTGTGTGTGTGTGCATCTGGATCCAGTGATTTGTTCACCTCATCTAGGTGTTCTGGTCTCCGGTGAAGATCATCTCTTTGTGCTGATACACCATCTGATCTTGATACGGACTGATGAACAGAATAAGAGAGAGACAGACTAATATTAGCGTAGATGCCATTCTTTTTTTCGATGTAACGAGTACATCGAGTACATGTAATCGTGTGTTAAGGGGAGTGTTCCTGGTTCCAGCTGATCTAATTAATGCAGCCTAGCAATACTTTAGCGGATTTGATTAATAAATGTGTATCAGTGTGTTATGTGTAAGCCAGAGTAAAGAGATGTGTCTTTAATCTAGATTTA
>JAUMHI010000058.1:5236379-5250604 GCA_032359435.1 Enteromius unitaeniatus | reverse complement strand
TCTCAGAGAGGTAAAGTATAGATGGGCAGAGGCTCGTCAATCTATGAAAGAGTGTTTAAAAAGATGACACAATGTTCCTCAACATTAAATTGAAGGCTTTGCAAATCTCATCATCTACAGTGCATATCATCAAAAGATTCAGAGAAACTGGATTTATGTGTGTAAGGGACAAGGCCGTAGATCTTTGTTGGATGCTCTTGGTCTTCAGGTCCTTAGACAACACTCATAACTCATCACATGATTCTATCATTGACATTACTAAATGGGCCCAGGAATACTTCCAGAAACCACTGTCAGTAAACACAATCCTCAGTGCCATCTGCAGATGATATAATGCAATTTTTACAGACAATAACACACTTTCATGATGAACATACCAAAATTACTATTACCACCGCAAGGCCACGGCTTTAAATTTAATTCAGTCGCATGTTAAAGCCGTTCGCAAAACTACTGCCAGGTGCCGCAAGGGACAGTTTACAAACTGACTGTAATTGTCACTTGATCTTCATTTACAAACCAAACTTGTACAAAGTAAAACAACACCGTAATATAACATTATAAAGTCATTATAAAATTTACACTGAGCCTTTATTTCAAAACGTGGCAAAGGTGTAACTTCGGTTTGAGAAGTGAGGGGGGCAGAAAATTGGGGAAAATATTTTCAATTTTAATCCCGTTTCCTGCATTTACATTGTATTATTTTTTTTTATGTTTAGGGACTATGCTGATAGAAATTCCAGGAAAGAATTAACTAAATTATAATAATAAATTCTGCCAAAAAGAATAGTAGTTACTACTATGACCAAAAAGATTCCAGAGAATCGATTTATAAAGTCAAAAATGTGTGTGAATAAATGTGTTTCTAAAACATGCAGCAGACGAAAATTGGCAGTGCATTGGTTAAACAAATGTTTATGCTGGGTTAACAAATGTACATTATTATTCTTATGCTTTGCTTCCCCAAACACATTTGGCAGTTTTGGCTTTAACGTCTTTTTTACAATCTTGATTACAAATGTTTGTGTGTTTTTTGTTTGTTTGTTTTTTACTTGGGTACAATGGATAATTAAAGGGAAAAAAAAATGTATGACATCAAAATATAAGCAGACACCTTTAAAAACAACAAAAACATGACTAGGTCTTGAGGAAAATATATTTATTTTGTAATGTTTAATAGAAAATACCAGAGGAAATACAACTACTAAAATGTATTGTAAACATTAACATAGATAAGTGTTTTAAACTGAAAGTATCTTCAGAAAGACAGACGGTGGTGGGCAACACAGTTCCTTGGGGAGCATAAGAATTTGTTGACCCTGTCCTTTATGTGCTTGCTGTCAGTGCTGGTCATGTGGGGGAACCTCTGGGAGACAGTGTTTGTGACAAACTGTCTTAGGTTCATGGCAGTGCAAGTTCGAACCATGCCAGTTAGTTGTGGATGCCCATTCTGCATATCGCTGTTCTGGCACAACAGTGCGGAACATCAAGCACCTGTACCAATCCGGCCGACCCCGACTCTGCATCATCAGTATGTCAAGATGCTCTGGAGTAGGAGGGGAGAATTGGAGCTCAGGATGGCAACTTCCAGATGGAGCAGGATTCAGATCCACAGCGGCAACGGAGGGCATAGTAGCCTTTGATCTGCATCCACACTCAGAAGTGTGACCCTGGTCAGAGTCATAGAGTCTGCTTTGGGAGTGCGTGAAAAACCTAGTGGTGTTCTTTGGGCTTCCCTTGCTGCTGTTTGTGCCTTTCAAATCCTCCACCACAGTCTAACCATCAGCGGCAGCAAGCTAACCTTGAGTACAATCATAAGGTAGCAGCGTGCAGACGGTCAAACTCGGGCCAATCTCTCCCCAGCAACAGAGGTACCGGTAGGTCCTTTACTAATCCAGCCTCAAAGGGCCAGGTGCCATGGGCAGTGGAAATAGTCACTCTGCGGGCGGGTACTAGTTGGGTGTCTCCATGTATGCAGGTGCTTTCTGAACGCGGAGAGGCGAGTACCGCTGAGACTGGATGACGGTGACTGCACTGCCGGAGCCGAGAGGAGCCTGCATGGGTTTCCCTTCAACCCTCAACTCGCATGTTTCTAGCATGATTATCAGTTTACTAGCATGATTAGCATGTCAATAGCATATTGCTAGCATGATTAGCTAGTTACTAGCATGTTTCTAGCATGATTAGCAATTTACTAGCATGATAAGCATGTCACTAGCATATTGCTAACTTCATTAACAAGTTACTAACATGTTTCTAGCATGATTAGCAAGTTACATGTTTCTAGCATGATTAGCAAGTTACTAACATGTTTCTAGCATGATTAGCAAGTTACTAGCATTTGCAAGCATAATTAGCAAGTCACTAGCATGATTAGCAAGTTACTAGCATGTTTGTAGTATGATTAGCATGTTACTAGCACACTGTTGTTAGCATGATTAGCTAGTTACTAGCATGTAATTTAGCATGGTTAGCTACTAGCATGTTTTAGATAAATTAGAAGTAGTATTAAATACAGTTGGTTAAAAGTGGGAAAAAGTGTTTAAATTGGTTAGAAATAGTACTTAGAAGGAAAGTCTCATTGAGTCTAATGGGCTGCAGTGTGTTTAGATTTTAATTTTGACAGTTGAGTCTTGGCTCATCTGAACATTCAGTGAATGGGAGTCTATATGATTTCCCCTGTTTTAATCTTTATTTTTAGGAAAACCGCAAGTCGGATCAGTTTACAAAGACATAGCAAATAACTTCAGATCTGTTTTAACAGACTAAGGTAGGCTCTCCCGGGAGCACGTGGCTTTTTTTCAGAATTCAGAGAAAAGAACTGAAACTGCTCTGACATGAGAGATATATCTACAGAAAGCTGTATATGTCTACTCTAAAATAAAGTTAGGGCTGTCGAAAACAAATATTCTGTAATAAAGTTATCAGTATGAAAACAACACCATGTTTGTTTTCATGGTTAGAGCTCATTATAGTTAATTCGACCGTGCCCCCGAGCTTCACGCGCTATTGTTATTACAATCATCCATGTGTGAGTGACATGTACACGCCCACAACAGCAGCGCAAGCTCTGCTTGAAAACATTTTTCCAAGTTCACTTCGGCTGCGTTTCGTTTCTGGAAGAAGACGCGCTGGGAGAAATAAGCTTTGCTTTAGTTCAGACAAAGATTTGAGGTGTGGCTCCAGTTTCCCAAAATCACCTCAAACCTCAGACGGTTAATATCTGGGCTGAGTTTGGAGTCTGTAGGGTTAAAGCTCTAAGAGGAGTTAGAGTTGATCATTTTGATGTAGTAGAATAATAAGTTTAATAAATAGGATCTCAAGCCAACTCAATAAAAAGCTATTTTATAGGGACCATATTACGTCGCTAAAAAGAACATGGAAGAATATGTATTTGGTGTTGTGTGTTTAGGTTCAAAAGACAATTTTTTTTCCACATACTGTACATTATTGTTTCTCCTCTAAGCCCCACAATGATTTGTACAAAGCTCATTGTTCTGAAAAAGTGAGGTGTGCTCTGATGGCCAGCTAGTCAGTGCATTGTGATTGGCCGAATGCCTCAAGAGTGTCACAGAAATGTTCTGCCTCTTACCATAATGTGAAGCCGTTTCTCAGCACAATAATTCAATAACAATAAAAGCCATTTCAACCTAATTGTTGCATTCCAGTGGGGACATAACTACTGAATTTACTGATTTAAAATTATAATGTCTTTTCATGCATTTGCATCAAACCGTATGTCTGAATTTGTGATAAGAGAAACAAACAACGTGCCCTACTCTACACTGCTCAAAACTTGCATAGCAGTAGCAGATTCTGTAATGTACTTACGAGTCAGAAGTGCCAGACTGTCCTTGCAAAGTTGGTACTTTCCCACTTTATAGAAACAGCCAGTATAGACTGCTCTGCCAGGTTCATTAAACAGTTCTCTGTAACATGTGCTGCACACACAGCGTCTCCAGAACATGGCACCAGCAGCAACACTACAGAAACTCGGCTGTGACCAACAAGTATTTCAAGAAAAGAACTACTCACCTGGCCATTTTATATATCTTGGGTCCTGGGTTCCCTCAGACAGAGACACCATCCTCAATGTCTGAGCAAGAATTGAAACATGAATGCATTAATGTGGAGACAGGTCATCGGGCTCCAATGCGATAAGTAACATCCAGAATTCCAGTCATTCTTTTTTGAGCCAAACTTTGGCCAATGACTAAGAAAATTGACCTAGCCCTCCATGTGATGCAAATGAGGAAGCTCAGATAAATGCTTGGGCTAACTCTCCTTGACCACATAATGAACAATGATATGAGGTGAAGACTTTGAGTTGATCCAATCACGGAGTTGAGAGAAGCCCATCTCAGATGGTGTGGCCATATCATGCTTAGTGATGAGAGCAGCTTTCCTGCACAACCCAGAAGGCCACCGACTGTGAGGAAGACCAAAGAAACGTGTCAACAAGGACAAAACTAACTTAAGAGGATGTCATAAACCAAGTTAAGTGGTAAAGACAAAGCAGAGCAGTGGACCCTGCATCAAAAATGGAACACAAACAATGAAAGAAGACTTTTTATTTGATGGTTTTATTTAATGAGGTAGAGTCGTAGCTGTTGTAAAATGGCTGTGAACTTTAACACCCTATTTCATTTTTAGACACAAAGTAGACTCATCATCATATATGTTCCATCTCTCCTACTTTATGCTATACCTCTGCCTTAAATAGTCCATAACATTTCAGTTCACATACATATGGCTTTCTTTAAGTTAATTATGAATTCTCTGGAGCCATTATTATGAGTCATTAGCCTTCATAAGAATTTCATGAAGTACTTTTGAAGTTTGAAGGTAGGGAGCTGGTAGTAATAAAACAAAAAGTTTAATGATATAGATGATCTCCCCGCTGTGATCCCCATGGGCTTCTGGCACATTACATACATTACGCTTACAGTATCCCTGAGTGCTCTTCCACCCTCTCTGCTCATAGCTGAATATTTGATTGCTCACAATTATATTCATGCTATTTCATCTACTGAAAGACCTGCTTAGAAAAGCCAATTTAATGGATTGATATTCACTTTCTTGTCATGTGAGAACAAGATAAAAGTATAAACTTGAGTCAACCAACATGATTTGACAAAGTTCTGAAACAATGTGGTTTCATACAGTAAAGTAATTCTATAGACAACTGGATGCCATCACGTAAAAGATAAAGCAGTTAAACCATAAAATCACAAACTACATTAAAGCAGTTGTTGTTGTATGTTTTCATGCTATTCAAATGTCAGATTGTATGTAAATACTTATTTTAACCAGGGCCGGATATATACAGGCACATATGAGGGGGCAGTCAGAAATGTGAAGCACTGTTTTCTTTCCTGTGCTTATAGTAACAGTATTTTTCTTGCTGAATTGTGTTGCGTGTCCAAAGCCAGTCTGGAGAAGTGGATTGCATTTTGTCAGGCCTCTACCTTTAGACCTGTCCAACTTGGGTGTCCCACTTGAAGACTAAGCTCCTGCTGGTATAGCTCTTAAGGTCACTGAGGCACGCAGACATCCTGCGACGCGAATTAATTGGCACAAATGACGCAAATCGCTCAAGTTGAAAAATCTGAACTGGGGGTTAGCCAATCAGGAGCTTGCTCTAGTAGTGACGAGATTACTACATAACAAGCAGAGGCAGAATTTCGAAACAATGAAGGACAAAATCATCGGTATGCATAGATGTTGTATTTGTCTAAACCCTTTTTTGAGCTCTCTAGCACACAAACAGCATCAAAGCACACTGGAAAATCAAACATCTATTTCAATGCAATGATTAAACATTATAACTTCGTGAAACTTACCTTTTACAGCTATTGAGATGGGCCTGCTTTCTCTTTACAATACACTTGAAATGTATTAACATTATATACAGCACTGGAAAGCTGCTCTGATATTAAAAAAAAATATTTAGTTTTTCTGATATTTTTCTCTTTTTTTAACTTCTATATACTATATAGTCGATCTGCCATTATCCTCATTTGCACTCAAATTTGGCACTCTCTTCTCTCTATCATTACAAGACACACCCCTTTACTGCTGATTGGCTACAAGTGTTTTTTTTTTCATATTTGGTCTGACACTGGTCAAAACCTTTTTTTTTTTTCTTTTTTTTTAAATATTGCTTAGGGCATTATGGCATCTTTAAGGATGAATATTTAAATTGATACCCCTTAAAATAATGATCACAAATAAAAAAAAAATATCACATTTAGGAGCTAAATTAGGAGCTCTCTGAATCGATTCTAAGAATCTCTAAAAATAGAGAAGAACACTTTCCCACTATAAAGAACTGTTAGTACATTGGGAAGATGGTTAAATTATCTTTATGGAAGTTTATATTTAAGAGTGTATAAACTTGATGTTTACAGTCCTCTCCTGACAATCAGTCACTTAGTGTCCTTTCCTCTGTTTACATTGACTTTCAGAGGCATAGAAGGTCAGTTGGAGGGGAGGGAACAGCTTGTGGACAAAGCCTTCCACTCCAAGCATCTCCAGCTCTGTTCAGGCTTGTGTAGACAGGCCTCAAATCACAGCGTTGCTCAACCGTCTGAAGTTCTCTTAATCAAAGTGCACCGCTGTGGCTAATCAAAGTCTCTAAATAACTCTTGCTCCCAACACAGGCCACCAGAGGATTAAAAATCCACTAGCCAGAACTAGGTTCTTCGATCCGAGCCCCGCTGCCTAATGAGAACTCCCTAAAGCCCTAGATCACAGCGAAAAGTCCAGGCCGGCGGATGAGCAGCCATCTTTAAATCCTTAGGAGATCTTATCAGGCCAGATGAAAATAGATATTGGTCTCGGAGAGAGGAGCGGTTAAAAGAATGGCAGAGGATTTACTGGAAGCTTCTGCCAGCCATCAAGTGTCTCATTTACATGGTATTAGTTCCTGACAGACAGTGTTAAGAAAGCAGGCTAACCTGGAGGCAGGAGTTATGGGTGAATTAGCGCCAGCGTTTATTTACTCAGATCTGAGGTGGGATTAGGCCTTGTTTACTCCTTGACTGATAATGCCTCTTTTTTTTTGTTAGTCCTCCATGACACAATTACACCTCAGTGTTCCCTCAACGTTATTTAGACGTTTCGTTTGTTGACAGATTGTCTGATGGCTAAAGTCAGACCCTGTCAAACATTATGCCATGCTTTGATTTTTTCTCCACACATATCCGCTTTGCTTGGAATCTCCTCTCATTCCAGATCCTGGAAATATACCCACCGGTCTCTTTGTCACTGCAGGAATATCAGGCAGCCATGAAATCAGGCTTTTTCAAGGCTATTTAAATAACAATCTCTGGATTAAGGAACTGCTAATTATAACACTTATTCCTTTACCCGCTAATTAGCAGAACTCACTACAATGCCTGTAATATAACACACGAGTTTGGGAATATTTCCACAAAATTATATAGATAAACTCAAAAAATATATATTTTTTTTCTTTTAAAATTTTTTAATGGAAAACAAGCCAAAGATACCAAAAAAAATAGAATAGATTTTGTGTCCATTTAGCCGGGTTTTTTCTAGTGCGAGTTTAACCGATGGTTTACCATTAATCTTGTGCAAAACAAAAAAAAGAAAAAGAAAAACTGCACAATGCAGGTCTGAAAACCATATCAGTCTTAACAGCGGCACACAATGTCCTGTAATAATTAGTCAATCAAATCCTCATATTCTAAAGATGTGAACGGAGAGAGGCCTGTAAAAAGAGACTCTGGCATAGATCTGACAAGCTACTTCACCGTCATGTCGAAGTCGTCTAACTTTAACATTTTCATGTCTTCCCTGGCAGGTTATTAAAATAAATGAGGACGCTTTGGACTGCAGTGCCACTTCCCTCTAATGGGACATGAGAAATCTGAGAGCCAATAGCAGCAGCTGACTGGATGGAGTCTGAATAAAGTGGACAATTAGGGGAGATATTTTTGCCAAGTCCAATGAAATATTCCTTGTAATTTTAATAATGCAGACGATGGCTAATTTACAGAGGCTGGTTTTGTCAAGGTAATGTGCAGCCGGTGTGTCTAGATGACACTCTGAATAGGGTTCCTAGCAGAGTCCATTAGATAAAGCAGCACAGTGCAGGTACAGCAGTTCCCATCACACATACACACTCACACACATATACACATATATACACACACACAAGCTTTACCCACCACAGTCTAATTTCACAGACCTTTAGGAATAAACATTATCATCAATGCCTTTCAGACTGGATTAAATATTGTCTGCATTTACTGTGCCACATTTTAGGACCATTACTGTAACGATGGAGACGGAGACATGCGGATCCAAATGCAGAGCTGGGCGGAGCTGGCGGCGGAGAAGCCCATCTGGGTGGCGCTGGCCTGAGCGGCTACGAGCCAGGCGCAGGTTCGATAATGGCCGTAGAGGCCACCATTAACCTCTCTCTGCTCTCTGTTGCAGTCCAGCCTGCACTGCCATCTGCTCCACCCAGGTGAGTGTCTCCGCCGTCACCCAAACTAAATATTGATTTGATTTTTCTTTTGTTTGCTCAATTTGCATTTTGTCAATTGATGAAAACAATCAATCATTGAAAGCATTCTTTGTTTACAGCATTTTTTCACACCGGCCTAACACTTTTGCACAGCACTATATATCAAGCTCATCAAATGAAAAGAAATGTGCTTTTGCAACTAGCTAAAATATTTTTAATAAATTTATACTAAATGTTTGTTTTTAATTTTATTTATGTAAAATGAATAAAAGTTAACTATAAGAATTCTGCTTTGCGCTGTGAAACTGTATTTCAAGAATTTCAAATCACATGAGCTAATATTTTATTCACAATAGAATAGATAACATAACACAACAAATATTTAAACTGAAAAATTAATTACAAATATGATGCCTGCTACAGGTCTCAAAATAGTTCTGACAGGGTCATGTTTATCATGGTGTACCTCTCCTTTTCTTTTCAAAACAATTTGAAGATGTCTGGTTATGAGTTTCTGGAGTTGGAATTTGGTCCCATTTTTGCCTGATATAGGTTTCCAACTGCTGTGAAAAATCTGGACTGCAGCAGGTCAATTCAGCTCTGGACTCTTCTACTAGAAGTCATGCTGTTGTAATCGCTGCAGTATGTGGTTTAGTATTGTCTGCTGAAATACACCAGACCTGCCCTGAAATACACCTCATCTGGAGGGGAGCATATGTTGCTCTAAAACCTTTATATACCTTTCAGCATTCATAGTGTCTTCCTAAACATGCAAGCTGCTCATAACGTACACACTTATACACCCCAACACCATCAGAGATACTGCTTTTGAACTGAACGCTGATAAGATCTCCTCCTCTTTATCCTGGTTAGGGTTTATTTCCAACAAGAATGGACTCCTCTGACCATTGGACACTTTTCCACTTTGAAACAGTTCATTTTAAATCAATCTTGACCCACAGTACATGACAAGCTGCTGGACCATGTTCACATATGGCTTTTTTTATTGTATTATTCCTGGTCTCATTTAGTAATCTCAATGACAGAATCATGTGATGAGGGATGAGTGTCATCTGAGGACCTGTTGGACCTCACAAGCATTCAACAAAGAGCTTTGGCCTTGTCCCTTACACAGAGATTTCTCCAGTTTCGATGAATTGTAGATGATGAGATTTGCTAACCTTTGCATTGTGATGTTGAGAAACATTTTTAAAGTATTCCAATCTTTTTACACACTCCTTCACAGATTGAAGAGCCTCTGCCCATATTTGGACGCCCTTGTAATAAGTATTTTTCTATGCAAGCACATAACTATATTAAGTTGCCATAACTCTAAAATGCTATTTTAAAGTGCAGATTTATGAAAGCTTTCACAATTAGTGAAGTGTTTATTGCATCCACTATCCATCTGCTCAAGGTCTGTCTGGTCGCTGCCAAACCCCGCTTTGGTGGGCCAAAACAGACCAAAACAGCTGCTCAGACCTGCACCACAGTGCCGACCTGTAGACATAAGTTTCAGTGCTTGCACTGGACACTTGCAGTTCAGCTCCCATTGGCCGGGCTCCCTGAAGGAGCAAACTCAAGGTGGGAAGGAGCTACCAAAAGAGCTTGAAGGTCACCCACTTTCCTCAGAGAACAAAGTGCAAGCAAGACCGTTGTCTTTATAGTCAGCATATGATCTGAAATTTCCTCTAAGGGGGACCCACAGAGCGCTGTACCTTGTCGCGAAGAGTTCCACCTCTGCCTTGTAGAATACTCTCCAGATCCGCTCCACTACCTCGGTGTGGAGCATCCATTCCCCAGGCCTCGGCCCCTGCCTCGACAGGAAGTCTGCTTCCACATTTTGGTGCCTGGGAATATAAGCTGCTCTGAGAGATAACAGTTTTCCCTGGGCCCAGTTTTCCCTGAGCGACACGGGGCTCCCAGCACTGGGCCCTGATTCAGGAACCTGGGTTTCCTCCACATGTCTAAGGCACGTACTGCCCGGCGTGACACTTTGATCATGCAAAGGCGATTCCCTGTCAGGGAAACACCCTTGTTCCTCAGCCACCACTCATGTACAGCAGGCCAAGAGGTATGAAGTTGGACGCAGCTGCTTGATAGTGAGTAATCGCCTCGATATGAGCACGGGTCATATGAGCGCCAAACGTTTCATATGGGCAAGGACAACATCTCGATGTCTCCCAGCCTCCTCCTCTGACTGAGCTAGTATCAGCCAGTCATCTATGTAGTTGAGGATGCGGATGCCCTGATGTCGGTGCATCTTTCAGATCTATTGTGACAAACCAGTCCTCTGACATGATTTGGGACACCACCTGTTTGGGTGTAAGCATCCTGAACTTCAGTTTCATTACTTCAGGGGCCTGAGATCTAAAATGGGCCTTAGCCCTCCATCCTTCTTTGGAACAATGAAGTACCGGCTGTAGAACCCAGACCGCATTTCGTGGGAAGGGACCACCTCGATGGCCTCCTTCCTCAGCAGTGAGTCTACCTCCTGTTCCATTACCAGAGCCTGCTCAGCATGCACAAATGTTGGTAAAACCCCCGCAAAGCGTGGTGGAGGTCGTGCAAATTGAATTCTGTAACCTCCTTCTAGAGTCTGCAGGACACAACGAGATACATTCGGCAGTAGTTTCCACACTGCCAGAAAATGTACTAAGGGAGCCAGCCTCTCGAGAGTGGAAAGGAACGGTCTGGTTGTAAAGCCGCAAACCACCTGCAGGTGGCGCCATGATCAGTTCCTTGCGACCTAATGTCACATTCCCCAGCCCCGCTGTGGTGATGTTGAAGTCGGGCTGAGGCTGAGGCTGACACTTGCTGAAGGCACCCACCCCCTGGACCTCTGGCAGGGTAAGTGAAAAGACATCCTGAGGGCACTGTGGGTCTACGGGCACCGTATATTATAACCCGTGTCCACCGGGGGGCTGCCCTCTGAAGCCCTAAGACAGTGGTCTCAGGGCTTCTTACGAGAGGTTCTTCTAACCTGAAGCACCACCCTCAAGTCCTGCTTAGGCTTTGAAGACCTATTAATGGAACGCCACCAGCCCCCCCTTTTTGTCTGGGGAGCACCTCTCAGCGACGCTCTGCTTCTGCGTCTTCCTGTACGAGGACCTCATACTCGGCCAGGACTGCTCCGGCCTAGCAGCCCCACAAGCTGGAGAGCAGCAGAGGAGGAACCGCTGAAACGCCGCCACCTGTCTGCACGCCTCCTGGTGCCTGTCGACGACCGTATTAACGGCTATGACTATTTTTACCCTTCACAGTTTTCATACTTTGGACATTTTGAACTGCTTATTTGTGGAGACGATGATCTGCTTTCTACACACACACTCACAGCACACTTTGCCGGTCGCAACCCATGTGCTCTTATGCTTCCTGGCCTGTGACGTCACCTGCCTATGATGTCTCACCATTTTACTGGTCTGATTCTATACATATTCAGAGCTGCCACGCTGAGGGTGTTCCCCATAGGATGCAGCTCGAGTTCCTGAAAAGGAACTACAGTTTTTAATTGTAATTTAAACTTAAAACTGTAAAACCTAAGACGCTAAAAAAAAAATCAACTGAAAATGTTAAACTGACAAAAATAAACAGATAAACAGATAAAAAATGGAAACCTTTTGATTCTGTAAATGGGGGCGAACACCAAATGAAAGATGTCAAAATAAAAGTACAGGAACTGCTAAAACAATATCGCAACATAAACTACCATCAAAACTACCAAGTCAAGTCACCATCATTTGTATAGTGCTTTTTGCAATGCCACTGCCAAAGCAGCAATCTAAGATAAAGTTCACACCATATAATATACTTGTTTGTTTGTTTGTCACAAATGGAGTCAGAGGTGTGCAGATCCAAGCGCAGACCTTTATTTAAACACACTCACAGTACAGGCAAGCAGGGTCAAGGAACAGAACAGAAACATCAGAGGCAGAGACAAGAGAATAATCCAATATACGTGGCTGTGGTCAGGTGATCAGCAAACTTAATCCAAAGGGGCAGAGACAAGAGCGAGTCAGGCAGGCAAAATCCAAGGCAGGCAGGGTCGAGAACAAGAAACAAGAACAGGGAAAAACACAGGGAAACACAGACGGCTTACAAGAGGGATTAACCACAATGATCGGCGACATGACAAACACAGGTGGGTCTTTAAATACACAAGATAACGAGACAGAGGGGAGGAGGAACTAATGAGAAACCACTGAGACAGATAGTCTGGTTGGAGACACAAGTTCATAATAGGAGTCCTGGGGATGATAACGGGGAAACACAGAACAACACATCGATGGGGCTGGATTGTCATCTAGTGGAGCTTGATGACACCTCCAGCTGCACTGTTACAATACTAATGGTGTAGTAATTAGTAGTATTTAGCCTGATCAGCATTCTTCAGTAGTGTGTAAAAAGGCTAAATCAATAAATGGATCTATGTAAATACTAAAAATCATCTAAATTTCTTGCACAAATCAACGTCATAGTAGAACTGAAAATGATGATGTTGCAATAATTGCATTTCAGTAATTATAGAGTTGTTGTCCAGGTATTCTTAAGTGTGTCAAAGCCTAATTCTTGGCATTATGGTGTTCTGAAACACTCTGAAGGTGATGCTAACATGCCAATCTCTTCAGACACACACTTTCATCCCTCTGTCAAGGACACTCATTTCCTTTGTCAGTGAAAAGACATGCCAGCTTGATTGCTTCAGTTTATTCACAGAATATTATTCATGGTATTTGTTGTCTCCCCAATGGAGCCAGTTTGCTTTTCATTGTTTGTTTTCTTTCCCAAACATCCACATTCTTAAAAATTCATGGATTTGTTTTCCTCCACCAATGGCCCATAAAGCCTTTGTTTGTTACCAACTCCTCAAGTTAAAATCTTATTCTTCTGCATCAATATGTTTGTTTTTGTGTGTATTAGCCAGGGATTGTTTCAAGGGCAAAAGAATAACCACACTTGACAACAAAATCTGATCATCTATAGCTGAAAATATATTAGAAATATATTAAATATATTTTGGTTCTTTTCTTTGTGTTTTTATTTTTATTTTTTTGTCTCATTATACACAGTGTCCCAATGTAAGTACACATTAGTACATAGTATCTACAGCTCTAATTTTTGTGTAACTATACACATTTAACAAACCTCTGAATGGTATGTATAAGTACTAATGTGTAATAGGACATTGATAACTACGTTCTGTGACAGCAGTATGTATAAGAGTGTTTGGAACAGTTTGATCCAGCGGGTGGAGATGGGTAAATTTAGGGATATGTGAAGTGGGTGGAGTTGGTGGAGTAGGTGTAATACCAGTGTACTTACATGGTAACTCCTCAGAAACTGTCCGCTTAATATAGTCTATTCTGGACACCAACCACAATTTATATGTAAAGCCTAACTTACTGACCGCTGCTGTGTAACATCAGAGTAATTGCATGCTTAATCCATCGGAAGTGTTAGTCCTGTTTTACATTGGTTTGTTACAGTACATGTGTGTAGTGACACAAACATTAGAGGTGTAGATGTACCAATGTGTACTTACACTACGGTTAAATACTACTGTACATACACATCTAGTTACCATGGAAGTACACAGGTATTAGGGACATAATATAAAGTGGGACCAAAAAAAGTTTTTATGTAAATTTTAATATTTAAAACAGATGCAAGTTCCAGAGCCTGAGCCATCACCTCATACACATAATAATAATAATAATAATAATAATAA
>JAUMHI010000058.1:5225140-5236279 GCA_032359435.1 Enteromius unitaeniatus | reverse complement strand
TATTTAAAACAGATGCAAGTTCCAGAGCCTGAGCCATCACCTCATACACATAATAATAATAATAATAATAATAATAATAATAATGCATCCTGTAGTGCTTTTCGAAGACACTTTACATAATATTGGCAAACAACCCAAATAATGACACACGGAGAACAATTGTTCTTTTGGATTTGGTAATTTTTTACATTTATATTTGTTTAGAATGAGTAAAGGTTAGTCAAACATTTTATTTATTTGTTGTAATTTAAAAGTTTTCTAATAATACATTAAGCATTAATTCAACAGATTATATCAAAATTGTTGTACTTTAATTAGCCAAAAAGAGTGATTTATCAAATCAAGCACTAATCCATGAAAAAAATGAATTACATATATTTGTTTACATGTTATTTATATAGAACATTACAATATAACATTTGTTACATATAGTTATATATTAGTTAAATATAATATAAAAAATATAAATCAATTTTAATTAAAATCATTAATGCTTTACAGAAATAAATTGAATATTAAACACAAAGATTATGCCTATTTGAGTGTTTTAATATAAAAGTTTAATATAAAGTTTTAAATATAGCCAACAAAGTCAAATGATCTGAGAGAATACAGGACAAAAGACCATCACTTTAATTAAAAACATTCAATATATTAAAACTAGATCATGCTATAATAATTCGTCAGACAATCATTCAGTTCTACAAAAGGCACACAAACCACAGTGGATCTGTGCCAGCACTGCTTTAAAGTCACTAAACTGTACCCTTGAAGTAAATCAGACGAGGCCAATCCGAGACCGAAGACTGCTGCTCCAGGAGGAGGAGGACAGAAGCCCCTTCAGTTTTATCTACAGAGGTAAATATGTGGTCGGTTGATGTTCTGGCTAATTGTCCCCACAGCTGCAGATTTTCCGCTCTTTAAACGTATTATCTGGCGGGACCCACATAATCAGCGCTCGCTCCTGTGTTCGTACCAGTTGCATATTTAATTATTCGTGCCGCGTGTTGTAAATTGGCCCTCCTGGCACGTTAACGGCATTATAGGCCTGAAATAAAGCGATTAGTCCAAATATATATTGTCGACGTCCTGTGCATCAGTGACGCCCCGGGTGAGACTGACACTGACTGTAGCTATTAGCATTAGCGGACCTGCGGCACACACACACAACAAAACACATCTGTGCACAGTGAAATCTTGTCAGTGAGGTTAAGAGAGGAGAAAGCGAGAGGGAGGGAGAGAGTGTCTATACCCCTCCACTCTTCTCTCTTTTTCTTTCTTTTTTTTTTTTTGAGATAATGACCGCCATTTCTTTTTCCCAGTCACTGATGACAGCTTGAACTAACCGATAATGGCATGCTGGCAGTGGAGGAGGCCACTTATGTTATTCCTCTTGACAAGGCTCAGGGGAAGGGCTCATTTTTTTGACATTTGACCATGCAAATTTGGTCCTGCTACATTATTCCACATTTACATCCCCTCAGCCAGCCGCTTAAGAAAGCAGCTACACGCAGACGCCCACCGCTCTAATAAAGACCATGGAGCAGCCACTTAAATATGGATGTAAAAGCTGATTTAAATGTAGAAGTCGTCACTCTGGCATCCAGGTCTCGAACCGGGCGCCGAGTAAATACGGCCCTGCCAAATAATTCATCAGCAGGGAAATTTCATTTCCGTGTACGAAACAGATCGCATGCTCACAAATAGTTACATTGTAGAGCTGCTCTGTGGGAAATCACTCCCGATCTGCGAGATTAATGCTGGGAGATGGCCTGAAGTGAAACGGGGTCTGGTTAAAGGTGCACAGCTGGGGAAGGCACACTTTGTGGAGACAGTCAGGTGCGATCAGAGGAAGCAAGCAGCCCGAGGTTACGTGCATTACCTCCAGAATCAGGTTAAAGCAGCTCTATGCTAATAAGGCACCTTTCTTATGTCTTCCTGTTTATTTATTCATCTCCATTCGCCAGCGCTCTGCTCATTTATTAATGTTGCACCTCCTCTCCAGCAGTGTTACTTCAGTATTATTTATATAATATTATTGTATTGCTTTTAGTTTTATACTTTCCATTTTTATTTTAGTAATTTTTTTTTTTTCAGTATTTAGTTTTATTAGTTTATTTTTAGGTTGTTGGGTTTTATTTTTTTCAATTCAAGTTAGTAATTTTAGTGCTTAACTAAATTAATTTGTTTGTCATATGCCACTGCTCTGCTCATTTATTAATGCACTCTCTCTCTCTTTGTGTTATTTTAATATTGTTTATATGCTGTTGTAAGTGTTTTATATTTTAAATTAGCTTTTACGTTTCTTTTTTTAATTTAGTATTTTTTATGATATTTTTAGTAATTGTATGTGCTTTTTTATTTGTATAGGTTTTATGTCTATGTATATATATATAAGCAGCACTAGAACTGTTTTCAACATTGATAATAATCAGAAATGTTCAGTATATTAGAATGATTACTAAAAATCATGTGACACTGAAGACTGGAGTAATGATGCTGAAAATACAGCTGAACATCACAGAAATACATCACACTTTAACAGATATTCACACAGAAAACAGCTAGTTTTATATTGTAATATTTCATAATATTAATGTTTTAATAGTTTTTGTCCCCTGATTGGTAAGCAAAAGTAAAAGTAATTTTTTATTTATTTATTTTGAAAATGTTTCACTACCAGTGTATTTATATTTATAATATTTTTTTTATTACCAGTGGCTTTAAGAAAAGAGCTAGAGCAGTGAAAATGACCATTTCCACCATCAGGGAAATAATGAAGAATTTCCAATCAACATACGATGTTAGGAAGCTGCCTGGAAGAGGACGTGTGTGTCTATCCTCCTAGGAGTAGAGTTTGAGTGTCTAAAGACTCTTCAAGAATCAGAGCTGGAGAATTACAGAAAATAGTTGAGTCTCAGGGTCAGAAAACACCTGAGATGAATGAAGCCTCATCACCGCCGCTGTTAAAGGCAGAGCGCACCTCTCCTCAGGAGACTGGTCTCTTCCCCCGCGGGTCCAGGAAAGGTGCGTTGAGGGGCCGCCAAAGACGCAAGCCGCCGGGGCCGTGGTTAGGACGAGAAGCGCACCCGTTGCAGCATGACAAGGTCACCAGTTCCATTGTTTATTTTGGACACTTTTCCCCTGGACACTATTTTCTTATTTTGTTCAATAAAAGCCTCTCAGAGGCCTGAAGCCACTCCCACTGTGTCTGTCGTAAGCTCCTCCCGTGACAATATATTATTTTATTTAATTTTGTGTGTGCGTGAATGCTAATAGCCATGCTCAGGTGTGTATTGGGGAGTGTGGGTGTCTTGTGAGATGGTGTCGGGTGGAGGCCGATGGATGGAGGGAGGAGGAGGGTAATTGAACGGGTCTGGGAGGGTCAGCTCACCTGCTGGGACTACAAGCAATCAGGGTTGGCGCCTGTTCCTCGAGCTGACAGCTTTCAGGTTGGACCCTCAGATTGCCCTTGTAAGACCTAATAATGTGCCGCGGCTGCTTTTAATAAGGGACACTTTGATAGGCTTGGTCTCTCTCTCCAGCCGTCTGTGTTATTGCTGTGATGGGGGTGTTTGCAAGTGCGGGCTGACGAGTAAATAAACCTCATTAGAGCGCTGGCAAAATAAACTGTTCACTGAACTGACAGCAGCAAGGGCTCCCATTCTTAAACAACTGTCATGCGTTCTGGCAGCAAGAGTCCGAGCCGTACGACACAACATGACCGCCGCTAATTAACATCGGATGACGGCTCCGTCTAAACGAGCCTCACGCCGAGGCAGAACTGATCACAGGTGCTCAGGTTTGAGAGCTCGCTTCTTTAGAAGAGTTTTGATTGCTCCCGTGTCTTTCAATCATTTGTTAGCATAAGTCTAGGAGGCGTTCAATACGCGTTGGTCGTTACTGCGCGAGATATTCGCTGTGACACGAACAAGAGATGGCATTAGGGCTTGCAGGCCTCCCCTCCAACTCCATATTCAAAATTGATATGCGGGGATGCTGCCACCAAAATGGACTTTAAATGATCTGTGGAGAAAACATGCAAAGCCAGGTAGAGGAACATTAAAATATTAATGTGACTTCCATCAGTGCATGAATATGGGGCCTTTTAATAACCTCTTAATTATTCATCTACATAAATATGAGCTACCTGGACTGAGAGAGAAATATCACAGGGTAATAAAAATAGGGAAGCTCCTCCCGTCCAGATGGGGCTGGAGAATACATTTAGTTTGAGAGCAAAATTAGCGTGGAGAAGGATCAAATGTGTCTGAAATACACTGAGTTTAAAATAAACAGCAGCAGAATGATTGCCATGAGATGGACAGTTGTAAATGGTTCTTGAACAAACAGTAACACCTTAATAAAATCCTCAGAGAGTGTTCCTAGCATTCAGTGCTAGAGTCGCAGAAAGGATGCTGCAAAATCATACAAAGACTACATAAATAATACAGCTCTGTATGCATAAACAATGTTACAAACGGAGAACCTGTGGCAGGCAAAACAATACACAAGTCAGGTGAATTGCTCAAATCTTAGATTTTTATCATGAATACTGTATATATTTTCCTACTGATGCCAATATATATATTTACCCCTAGACTAAAATGTAAATCTGAGCTGATCTTAAAATATGTCAGTGCCTTTGATTTGTCTCAAGATGCGCACTAGTAAGGCTTTTTTTTCTGAAGTATGACTTTAATGTCCTAATTGAACCATGGACTAAACCCTGTCTGTGAAACCAGACCTTAATGTCATCCTAACAGAAAACACCCATTTATACCCATGGAAAGACGTGGAGGGAAGAAAGTCACATACAGCTAGAATGCTTCAGCTCAGTAAAGGAACAGACAGATTTATTTAACAGGGACAATTAGCATTAGAGCTATATAGAGCTTAATAATAAGGACTAGGACACATTCTTTTACATCAGTTGGGGGTGAGATTTGCCAGTTTAAAGGCAGCTTCCAGTGTGACAACATGCCCACTATTGCTATACAAGTTCAGCAGGAAAATGTCCAATACCTTTTAAAATCAAGACTCAATTTCTTCAGAGAATAATGACTAGAGTAGAGTTTTTGTGCAGATTGTTAGTGTTTTCAGCCTCATCTATCTGGAGCTCTCTCTCTCTCTCTCTCTCAGTATCTGTTTGTCCTCCAGGCCTGATCTCTTCCTCATTAGATCTCCATTTCTCGCCCACCTTCGGCCGACCGCTGTTCTACCCTGTGTTTCATACTGCTCCAAAATAATTTACAGGGATGTTGACATCGGCTTCTCCTCCCACAATACGGTTAGCCTGCACTAAATGCTTTGTAGTGAAGCTGGCTCGGTTTTATTTGGAGTTTGTCTGAGCCCATAGCGGAGGGAATGGGTGCTTTATCAATAGGCCGGGATTGCACAGCCCCGAGCGCAGTGAAATATTACACACGCTTTGCTCCAGCCAGGAGCCGCAGGAACCAAACAACACTTCCTGGACTGCAATATCTCTCTGTTCAGGACAGATTGTTTTTGCAGAGTCCAAAATGAGTTTAAACAATATTTATTTCCCGCAGAACAACACGGGAGGCGCAGAACAAACACTGATGCGTCCGTTTGTCGTCTGCGACTGGCGTTTAGATCTGTTGACATGTTTGTTTTCTGTCTGAACGGAATCTCAGAGCGCCGGAAAGGAACGAGGGCTTTCGGCATTAATCAGTTTGGGCCGCTCGTGTCAATATTTAATTAAGTAAACAAACAGAGACACAAACATTTTAATTGGAATGTTATCAAGGAAATAATCTGCCTTCTCATCTCGCTTAAAAATTCTGTCATGAAAATGTAATTATGCTTGACAAAATTAATTATGAAGAGTGCAGCAAGAATAAACACAGCGGAACATGACTGGCGGAGACAGAGAAATCTGCCAGGGATGTGAAATATTCACGTTTCCTCGAAAAGATGTGCTAGAACAGGAGCAACCGGAGCAGCGGTGAGAAAAGCTCAGGTGTGTTGATTATTGCGGGATCTGCGTGTCATCTACGCACACAATGACATGTGTTTACAGCGACCCTTTCTTCGGAGTTTGCTTCCATAAATCAACGGGAAACGCAGCATTACAGTTGCTACTTTCATTTCTGATTACATCCGGACCACGCGGTCTAACGCAGCTTTAAAATATGCGTTTGTTTTGTTAGCTCTTTATTTAGGCCGAAGCGTGTGTTTGTGCATGAACACTGTACTGTTCTCTCTCTAGTCGTTACTGAGGGAGTGGGGAGGCTCTAGTTGTGTTTGTAAAGTAATTAATAAGGCCACACAAAGGGATCCTGGATGTTCTGTGCGGATGAGCAAACAGAGATGTTCTCTTAATTATCTCAGATAACGCTGCAGCTTCACACGGTCCGGCTCTGCCCTCTGCTGGACACACAAATCAGCTCAGCTCCTGCTGCTAAATATATATCTGCATCTTTAGGACATTTACAGATTGGGTCCATTGACACTGGCATATAATTCAGACCATACAGTTAATAATACAGCTTACATCTGAGTCGCATCATATAGTTTATAACGCATACACACTTTACATTTGGATTGCATACATATTTGCAAAATGTGTGCTATATTATTGTCAAGGTATGTCCAACTTTTTCTGCATTCACATGAGACAATAGACACTAAACAGTTTGATTGTTTACAAAATGTCCCGCTTTACATATCCTGCTTTATTTCGCATACATACAGTACAGTCACATAAAATCATACATTAAAAAGGATTTCTATTGCTAGAGTAGTCCAAATAACACACTTTCTGAAGGGGTTAATTTGATTTAGTCATTTTATTTAGTTAGTTATTTTTAAATCATTAACATATATTGCTCTCCAGTTATATTGGGTAAAAAATTAGATTTAAAAGAAATGCTACATGTTTTCCTGCTGTACTTTAGAATGTGCCTTATTAAATTGTTGTAAAGGTAATAATTTGTTTTCTCCATGATTTACAGAACACCCACTAAAGGTCATGCAATGTAACAATAGTTCATATAGTAAAAAAGAAAAATATGATTATGATTATTGTTATACTATACTTGTTTACTTATTGCAGCAGAACTTTACATTTTAAAAATAAAATTTTAAAATACAAAATGTTACTATATTATTGAACAGCTCTTTATATGAAGTTGTGTGTGTGTGTTATATATATATATATATATATAAATATATATACACACACATTCTTATAGTACACCCATGAAAAGTAATAACTCTTAAGTGTTGCAAAAGGTAAACTATATTATCGCATAGCTCTAATCTGCTGTAAGGCGTGAATATATTACAATTTTATAAACAATGACATCATAATTCTCTGTAATGATTTGAAACATGCATTGTGAAACATGCTATACAAATTTACTTGACTTGACTTCAGTGCATTCGCAGTGTTCTGAAACAGTTTTAAGTGAGCGGGGTGAAGAACTCTTAACCCATCGTTTCTCTGTAACAAACAGTGACTGGATGGGTCAGACGCTGTCTTCAGCTCAAGCCCAGAAGACAGCGTTGTTTAGGAGCTCTGTCAATACAGCATGAGCACAGTCACCTCTCTCTCTCTCTCTCTCTCAGCGCGTGAGATAAACTCCCCTCCTTCCTCAGCCTCTCAAAGCACTTTAGAGCGTTAAATAAACAGTAGGCCTCAGATTTAACTGGGGAGTCTAACAGCCGTGACCTTTTCACTTCAAATGTGGCGGGGCCAAGTCATTAATATTGCCATGGCAGCTGCCCGGGGCAGACATAAACTGCTGATAAATAAACGCTTGAATCATTTATGGAGGGGCTCTCTGCCTCTTCCCTCGCACAATATGTCGTATGACATGTGCCTGTCTCTCTTCTGTTCGGCCTGTGGAGATTTTAAATGCTAAATGTATGTGCATATTTTCCTCATCGCCGCTCGTATTAGAATTGCAAGCCCCGATCCCTGACGGAACATGAAAGGATCGCTGGTGCATAATGCCGGCAGAAATTATCAAATCCCACGATGGCCTGCTGCTATCGGGACGGCGGTAATGAGTGCGCTTAAGCGCTTTGTGCCACACTGGCTTCCTTCTTTTCTCCTTCCTAATTTCCCGTTTTTGGGGGTCTCTCTGTGTGTTGAGTCGACGCTGTGTCTCTGTTATTGGGAGAGACAGTCTTGTTAGAGGACAATGAGACGGATGCATGCATTTTGTCGCTTGCCATGAGACGAACGAATAACCGCTAACAGACATGTGACACTTTTGTTTGATCTCAGCATCGGGCCTTCGAGCTAAGGCACTGGAGGAGAGAAAAAGAGGACTGTTTCTCCTTCAGTCGTGTCACTGTATACTGTCAGACGCAGTAACTGTATATTTCCCATAGTGCCGCTGTCTGTATTGATCTCTGGCAATCAGTGCGGGATGGATTGATGGTGAAACTCAAGTGCTGTGACGGGCCCTCGGGGGTCTGATGCAGGCCTGTTTCATAGCAGAGAGACGCAAGCCTTTAAACTGCTGTCAGACTTCGTATAAACCAACCCAAGATATTCATCTGACCACTGCAGAGAGCGGACGGATGGATCGACACTCGGTGTCACAGATCTGCCAGGCTCTGCACCCAGCCAATCACAATGCTCACTCTCCCCTGAATTCTAATCATCGTCACCTGCAACTCATCATCACCGCAATCAGCCACACCATAAAACCAAACAGCACCCCTTAGTCAGTGTCCAGGTTGGTTTCTACAAAGTGGATTAAACTCCTTGTGCTTCAATATTGGAAATACTTACCCTGTACTTACCTCCTTGTTCTCCTCCATTCTAGTGTCTCTCCAAAGCTCCAGGATTCTCCCGTGTGAGGGGTGTGATCATCTCCATCACGGTCCAGCGTGTCTCCAATGGATCTGTAATTAGAATTAGAATCTGTAATTGTTATTGTTCTGCATACATCCACGACAAACCAACTAGCTCTCTGATACTAACCCTGATCATTGTCTTCATCCATTGTTACATGCTCTGCTGTGAAATTAACCATTATATTACACTTAGCGTCTGCTTCCGTAACACTAGGAGGGTCAAAATGTCAATTTTCACCCGATTTTGACACAAATTACAGGGAAGCAAACATGCAGCATCGTTGTGCTATTTTTACACAGAGATTGATAGCTCTTTTACTAAAATCTATTGACTTTAGCCATCTTTGTTGCATTTTAGGCCAATGGCGGAAAAAAAAGCTTCATTTACTCATGTACTTCTTTTCAGAAGTTTACCTGTCTGTATTTCAAGAAGTATTATAGATATCTTAATACCCTTTTAGAGTTTGGATATTAGCAATTTATTTATATATATATATATATATACATATATAGTTTTTTTTTGGCGTGCTATAGCTTACGTGGTTCTTTTTTTTCTTTTCTAGAAATTAAATGTATGTATTTATATCTGATCAAAGAAAATCTGTAAAAAAATATTAGGCCTATTACAATTTAAATAACCATACATGTCAACCTTACAATGTCCTTGTTTGATAAATGCATTAATTCCTTTTATTAAAATCCCCATGCATGCGCATACAGAAGTTCTCCTTTTTCACCATCAGAGGGCGTTGTGATGTTACTCTTCTTTTTATGCTGGTTTCCATAAAATTCTCAGAACAAAAGCATCACAGTTCTCACTACAGTGCAATGATGCATACTGCTATACTACTATAATCTGCAATTTTAATACTATACAACATATGCTACTATGCTATTTCACAGAGTAATCAATTTATTTAAATTTATACTCTACATGTGCTTTTTTTACGAGTCTCTCTTGTTGCCCATGCTGAGGAAATGAGTCATGAGCTTCTGGCAGCTCTCTTCCCTCTCCCATCACTGATCTGTGCGTATCACTCGCTAACACCTGTCTTCAGCTGAAATCCATCACCATGATAATCTGAGAGGTTATCAGACCGACCTGCGAGTGCACCGGACACTCACACAGCCTCGTACGGATCCTTCCAAACATCAAGCGTACGACATGGAGTCATGACAAATGTTCCACATTTACGCAGATATATCATTCTGGAACATTTACAGCCGCTCCTGTGCATAAATAACTCGTTCTGTCTTTATTCTGATGCATTATAGCTCCACAGAGCTGGACGTATAATATAAAGTTGTGCTGGGTCTCAGCCAGCGGAATCTGTTTTCCACAAAGAGTCTCATTTCTGCTGATGCCGTCCGGCTGGCTTTCCCAGTCTTCTGGGAATCCTGAGAGACTCTGCGTGTAAACAGACCCAGAATCAGCTGTTGAGTGGGTGCACAGAGAAATGGAAAGCATGCACCGGAGGATTTTCACTGTGTGACCCCGAGACAGACCCTCACACTGGTAACGTCTGGGATTTCCCTGGCTCCGATGATTCCCTGGACTCTCAGAGGGAAAATGCTCAATCAGCATTAAACTCTCATACCGGACAACTTACTCTCAGTGGCAGTGATGTATGGGAAAACTTGTTTGCATTGTGAAGAGAACATTTATTGCACGGCTCGAATATGTGGAAACCGAGCGCTATGAGAAATAGCAACTGGCAGAGGATCCACCTTGACCTGGTTTCCCTCCGGTGTTGATTTCACCTATTATGAGTTCTGCAGTGATTTCTGGGTTAAAATCTATCCATCTACCTGTTGTCACGAACTCAGCCCATATTCCCCATGCAAAAACACTGTAAAGTCAGGCACAAAAAAGAGACCGAATGTTCGCGATTTAATACCCACAATGCACTCTGATTTAGAGTGTGCCCAAATTAGACTTATTATTGCACATAATGCAATTTTAATCTGGGCAGAAAAATATCATCTGACTATCATTGTGTGCACACATTTGTGCAGCCAGAAATCTATTTTCTTTACTTTCATCCATAATTTACGAAACAAAGGGCAGACTGCAACATAAAATGAACTGCCGTGTATAAGTCCTCATGGAAGTTTGTATTTAAAAGAAAGAGAGTTGTAATCAGGTTTGGTTAGAGCAAGATGGCAATGTACATGTTAAAAAAAATTAAATAAAATAAAAACTTGGATTTCTCTCTCCCTCTCCTTAGATCGCCACCTTACCGTGGTGGAGGGGTTTGAGTGCCTGAATGATCCTAGAAGCTAGGTTGTCGGGGGCTATATGCC
>JAUMHI010000058.1:5201233-5225040 GCA_032359435.1 Enteromius unitaeniatus | reverse complement strand
TAAAGTCTCTGCACTGGCTGCCTATTAGATTCCGCATCAGCTATAAAATATTACTTCTTACCTATAAGGCACTTTATGATTTAGCTCCTGCGTACCTAACTAGTCTTCTAACACGCTAAAATCCATCACGATCCCTAAGATCACAAAACTCTGGACTGTTGGTAGTATCAAGGATAGCAAAGTCCACTAAAGGAGGTAGAGCTTTTTCACATTTGGCTCCCAAACTCGGGAACAGCCTTCCTGATAACGTTCAGGGTTATACTCTGAACGTCAGTATATAGGCATTGGTCTGATTACAAACCTTGATGGGAATTCTTAAACACACTGTGCTGTAGAATGGCTGGAGCGATGTCACTGCTCATGATTGGTCACTTGTCTTTTGCCTAACCAACAGTTTCTTTGGGTGAACAGACATTCAGTTGAAGGACAGAAATTCTTTTTTTTGTTCTCTTTTTTTAAATGTCTTTATTTGTGTTCAGAAAATAAAAGTCACTGAAAGTTGATCATCCACATTTCACTACTAATATTGTGTTCTATACAAGTGTCTGATTTTGATGCAGTCTGGACACTAGTGTCTGTTGGGGTTCTGACTCTCACTGAAGATCAAGTACTTCTCCAGATCTTCTCTGCCTGGACCCTGTGTCTTCTGCCCTCATTGTTCAAGAAAGTACTGCGAAGAATCTGCCTCAACCATTTGCTTACGGACTGTACTGTGCTGCGTTTGAATTACTGCTACATTTGGATTATCAAATACTGCTGCTGATGTAAGTGAGGCTGTAAATTGAGATTGTTTAAAGGGATAGTTGAATCCCTTTAATCTCTTGGTTGCACAGAAGTTTAATTAAAATGTACAACTGTTACCTGTCAAACTTTGTTGAAAATGTTTTGAAACATTAAAGAATGTTTAAAAAATGTAACTTTACTAACTTTTTAGTAAAGTCAACTTATTACATTTTACAGTGTATATAAGCCAAACTTTGGCATGTTTGAAACACATGCTTCAACAACCGGTAGAACAAATCAATAGCGTTTTCACACAGCATCTTGTTCCTGTTTTTTCAGGAAACAGGGTTACAGTTAAGTTACCTGAGATGTTCTGTCTTTACATTTTTCTTTTTCTGCCTGGGCCAGTGTTGCCACTTTCAGGATTGCATATACACATACACTGACCTTAGCAATTGTTCTTTGGTTTTCATGAGCAAAAAATATATATTTCCTGCCTTAAGTGATATGAATAATTTAACATTAGTGTTTGACGGATTCAGGATTATGGTTATGGGATTTAAGGGTTTAAAGCATGGGGTTAGAGGTCATGATTGGTCATTAAAAAAGTTGACCTGGGCTGGGGAGCAGGTCGGATACTTGGCAAGACATCCCAGCTGGACGTTAAGCTGTCATGTGACAAAGAGAAACAATCACAAAAATCACAAATAATCATGATCAAAGAATGGTATGATTAAGAAGAAAATATATACAGTATTACATACAGTACAAGGCAATTGTTACGAAAGCAGACTCTACATAGGAGGTGACAATAGCAATCTACATTGTAATAATTAGGTTGAGCCAGTTTTCCAATTCATAAATTCCAAATCAGATTTGTATTTATTTATTCATTAATTTATTCTTCCACAGAGTTAGCAGAAAATGTTAATATTGGCCAAGTATCTTTTTGCTATTTTTTAACTGATAGTTACAAATAATTGTTCTAATTACTACAAATGCATTAGGCAGAATGTGTACTCTAAATATTGTTCTCTGTTGATTATTTTAACTTATTTTTAACTTTATAATAAGACTGTAATTTGTGTCGTTTTTTTTTTTTAGTTAATTATGCATTTCTTAATTCTTTTACATTTACATTCTACTATATATAATCATCATGTTAGGTGAGTTTGAAAACTAGACAAAAAAAGTTAAAGAGCAGGAAATTATTTGAGGAATTACACATATATACAGGTAATGCATTCTTGGCAAGTTTTGAACAGCACAGATGATTGTGTGAAACAGGGCATATACAAAAGCTATTGAAGGCCATTTAATATCATCTCCAACCAGTTGTATAACACACATGAGAGAAATTTTGATTGTTAACATTCTTACCGAATAGTTTTCACAATAAAGCAGATGATAACAGCCAAACCTATACATCCACACAGAGATCCGGTCACAATAGCTGCAATTTCACCTTAGAGACAAGAGACAAGTTGTTATATTTTTCAAAAGAACTATAGGAATATCAATCAATTAAATTTTTTTGCTAATTGCACTTTTTTTATTAATCGTGATTAATCTCAAATAACATTAAAGTTTTTATATTGCAATATTTCACATTCAATCAAAAATATATTTTAAATATTTTTTAATCATGTCTTTTTGTATGACACGAGACTAGTATCACTGGGACCTGGGATACAACTGAACACTGAGTGAAACTGTACCCCCCACCCCACCCCCCACTAAAATATTTAATTGTTGACTATTGGCAAATAATTCTAATGTCTGTAACGTTCTGTTTAAAAGGACAACGAAACCAGGTTGAGATTCAACAATTCAGTATTTATTGTCCATAAAAGATTGAAGGAATAACTGAATGAGATAGGGGTGAAACAAAGCAAATGTGCGCTGACGATCTCCGGATCGCTTCTCTTTGTGACTCTCGTGGTAGGGAATGAACAACACTGAAGATAATGACCATCCTTCACTGGTCGTTTACTTTCCTTGCTCTACATGGGTTTCCTCTCATCGCCTGGACACGGTTAGTTACTGAGGTAAACTTATCTTTGCTTTACAGGTGAACTCCAGCGCGGTGTGACTTTCAGGAGAGCTACAGGCATTCAGGTGAGTGGAGCAGGTTCAGATCAGCGTGCTTGGTTAAAAGCAGGATATTACAGGCTGTCCAGAGAGACGGCATTCCTGGGACTCACAGTACAGGTAAGCAATGCAGGTATGTATACAGGTGAGTATAAGACAAGTTCAGTTCTCTTACGATACATTCAGTCTTCGGTAGTAGAGTGCTCGGCTGTGGTGGTTCGTGGGCTGCCTTCGGCTGTGGTGACTCTTGGACAGCCCTCGGCTGCTGCTGGACCCTATAGCCCCCCCAAAAAAAATTCTTGGGGAGGCTCACCTCTTCTTTGGGCAGAGGCCATGGCGATGTGTACTTGGGCTCCGGCTCTGACATCACGGGCTGGGGCTCTGGCATCGTGGGCTCAGGCTCTGGCATTGGCAACGTGGACTGTGGCTCTAGCAACGTGGACTGTGACGGCATGCACTTGGCCTGTGGCTTTTGTGGCGTGCACTCGGCCTGTGGCATTGACGCTGGTGTTGACAGCTTGAATTTTGGTTGTGGCTTTGGCACTGACTCGGACAGCGTGACGGGTTCTGGTTCTGGCAGCGTGAACGCCAACTGTGGTTCAATTTTCTCAAGCATGAACTCCAGCTTTGGTTTTGTCGCTGGTTCGGAAAGCATGGTTAGTTCTAGCTCTGGCAACGTGAATTCCGACTGGCTTAGACAGCGGGATTGGTTTTAACTCTGGTACCGTGAATTCTAACTGTGACTTTAAATCTAACTTGGGCAGTGTGATTAGCTCTGGCTTCGGCTCTGGCTCTGGCTCAGACAGCGTGACTGGCACTGGCTTTGGCAGCGCAAACTCTGTTGGAGACTCTGGTTCTGACAGCATGAACTCCTGCTGTAGCTCTGGCTCTGGCTTGGACCGTGCACCTGGTTCTCCAGCGCGGTGTGACTTTCAGGAGTGCTACAGGCATTCAGGTGAGTGGAGCAGGTTCAGATCAGCGTGCTTGGTTAAAAGCAGGATATTACAGGCTGTCCAGAGAGACAGCGTTCCTGGGACTCACAGTACAGGTAAGCAATGCAGGTAAGTATACGGGTGAGTATAAGACAAGTTCAGTTCTCTTACGATACATTCAGTCTTTGGTAGTAGAGTGCTCAGTGCAGGTGAGTGTGTTTACAGCTTCTCTTAATCCCTGGGTCTCAGGATAATCTGTGGCATAAAGGTAAGTATCAAGAGCTGTGATAGCAGGACAAAGAGGCATGGAAGTTACCTCGATCTCCGACCCAGAACCTGCAAAACTGTTTGGCTTATAAAGCCGGTCCTAATTGCCGTCAGGTGATCTGAATTAATGCTCCAGTGACTGGGAACAAGCTATCGCGAATGGCTGATCCCGAATCATCTAACTGTGCAGGTGTGACAACTATAATATAAATGTCATATTTACCTGTACCTTTTACCAAATAGGAAATGCAGAGGAACTGAAAAAAGTTATCAAACACTGAATTCTGAATTAATTACAAACAAATTCTCTTTTTTTCTTTTGTTCTATAAACAGACATCATAGCAGCTGAGGTATTAGATTATTTGGTTGCTATTTATTATGAAATGGTACAGGCTACAGAGCCACCGTATTTGTGCATACAAAAAAATAAACACTCTAGGAGCTAAACAGCTAAAAGGACAGAAATATATGGCCTGACAGCATCTCATCTTTATGTGTTCATAAAGACATTCTATGTTTAAATAAATGCAATTCTTGTCAAGAGAAAAAAAAAAAGAGACAGAAACAGCAGTTGTATGGAGTTACCAACCCTAGCTCTGCCCTGCATTAACTGTTAAGTATTTTTAATGCTGTTAAACTGAAAGAAAAAAAACCCACTTGTGTTAACATGCTAGTTTTGACAGCACTAATAGTAATATAGAATGTTTAGACAATAAAGTGGAGAATAATATAATAATTAGTATGAAATAAAATGTTTCTCACCTGCAGTATAAATTTTGACCGAGACTGGAAAAAGAAACAGGGTGAAAGAAAGAGAAGTTAGAGAGCAAAAGCACTATGAATATAAAAATGAATATAGAATTGTCACTTGACATGACAATTCTATATTAATTTACTTATCCTTAAAACTGCAGTCCGTATGTTTTGCCTCTTTATCATCATCTATGTTTAAAAACCTGGAATTGCTGTTCTTTGTGGAATTATATTCCATGCATGGCATTGTACTCTGGTGCGGTTCCAGGGCAGATGAATCTTCACAGTATATTGTGAATAAGTAACAAGTCTGCTACGCTTTGTTTTGACCAACTCAGGAAAAAGCATTACAATAAATTGTGCTACCAATGGTGATTTAATCTTACAATCAAAGCTCATATTACATCAAACCCTGCAAATTATTATTACTGTTATACTTTATTCTGAAATTATACATTTTAGCAACATCAGCATTGTGTGACTATGTAATGCTAGTGTGCATTAGGATGTAGATTTAAATTTTATTGTCCCATCATTCAAATTTCATATTAAGAAATTCTTTCAACCCAAAAAGCAAACTATGCTCCCTTCAAATCCAAATCTTGTGTAATCCCTGGCTATCTGTAATCAGAAGCACTGAATATAATTTTATTTAATTCACATGTATTTTATATAATTTCTTTCTTTCTAAACTTTCTGGATTGCCAACAAATAATTATTTGACATCTAAATTTTCCAGCTGCTGTAGGATAGGCTTTAATTAAACATTCTGCCACCTGCAGGATCCTCACATGTGATAAGTCTAGTAGCCAGGAAAACTTCTTTGTTTACAGACATCACATAATGATGCAGTGGCATTCTCAAATTTTCTGTGCAAACCTACTTGTACCACTCAAATTAAAAAACAATAGCTAACCACTGTGAATCTGGATAAAGGACAGCAATAGTTTTGAAAACGTGCTGGTTATGTACTTGCTCAGATATTGAGTTTAAAAAAGTAAGACTGCAGCTTTAACTTAATCCAAAAGTGTATGTTGTAAATGTTTTGGTGGAACAAAACAGGCCAATTCTTTAAAGGAATCTTTACACAGCTCTTCTCTGTGTAAAACAGTTAATAGCATGTTTTTGGGTCAACTATTCCTTTAAACCTGAGCATTCATATCCTCCTTCTAAGAGAGAACTTAACTTCATTAAGTACTGTTACATCATAACAGTCTTATAGGTGTTTTGCACTGCTCTCCCCACTCCCCACACTCACACAAGCTCACATGATTACAATAAACTCTGTGTTCAAGAGATTTTGAAAACCTAATCAGCCATAATATAAACAAAGAGCACAGCTACATAATCCCCCACTCCAGCTTTGTTCTCTTCCCCCCTTCCCTCTTTCATTCTTTCTTGCTCTCTCTCTCCTACCCGGATTGAAAGATGACAGGACAGTACGATGATTGAGTGGCTGGGTGGTGCGGTAGTTATCCTGGAGAGCCATGGGCTCTGCCTCTTCTTGTTTACTGGAGTACAACACTGTTTGTAATTTCAACAACTGAGAAGAGAAGAGAAGAGAAGAGAAGAGAAGAGAAGAGAAGAGAAGAGAAGAGAAGAGAAGAGAAGAGAAGAGGATGTGTTCACTTCAGTCATGAAACTCTCAAGCTAAAGGGTTTATTATATGTAAACTTTCAGTGAGACTCAATGCTCCATACCTATACAGGGTGCGGGGTTGTTAGTAAGACTCTTTGTACCTGTGAGTGAGAAATTTTAACTCTTTCATTGAAGATAGTCCAGAGGACACTCTGGTGGCAAGGAGGAGTGGTGAGTGAGCCGTTATAGCGGAAATATTGGCTGAGGTTATCAGGCAGCAGCAACTCTATGTCGAATGCAGGTATAGTCACCTTCTGGCCTGGAATAAATTAAACAAATATATATAAAAAAAGATTTGCAAAGTAATCTCAAAAGGAATTACAATAATCATATATGTGTACACATACGCTGACATGCACACAAACACATGCCTGCATATGTGATGTGGCCCAGATAGTTAAGAATACTGCCATATCCTTGATTAATCTCCTCACCTGCCTGGGAAAAAAACAACTGAATAAAATACAGATAGAATTTTATTAAACTAAAATGTAGTTTATTTATGTATAATTTAAAATATATTAATATGGTTAGAGTAAAAGCAAAGAACCCACCTCAATTAGGATTGCCAATACAGCCAGGCCATTCCCCTGGGTCTTAGCTTCTGACATATTAGCATAAATCTCTGTATTGTAATGGACAATATGGAGCTGACAGAAAAGAGATAGTCTTTTAGTTATTATTTGAATTATAGCTGATTGAATGCCCCCAGATGTGTTTTTATTGTCTAAAACATAGATCTATGTTCTGTAGGTGCCCTTTTTAGCCAGCCATGCTACGTATTTGTGATTAGAAGTGCATGATGGTCACAAGGAGTGGTTCATGAACCATGATTCATGTTGGTTCTCTTCTGCCAAGTTTGATCATTCCCCTACCGTTTAATTACTTCAGGTCCCTGCCCGAAGCAGTCTGCTTCATGCAGAGGCACAAAACAACTTCATGTCTCTCATATCTCATGACACAATGGCAGAAACTGTAGGCAATCTCCCCACAACACAAGTGGCTGTGCCTTCTCATTTAGGCTCAAGTGGCAAACTAAGCATTTTCAGCTACATAGCACCTGATACCTGAATTATGAGCATTAAATTAGGTTCTTCAAACTATAAAATATGATTTTTGTCCTTCAAGAAGGTAGAGATTTGGGATAAATATCTGTCATTCTAAAAAAGACACCTACGGGTGGCAAAAAAAGGATCAGGTCTATGCCCATCTTGGATTGCGTCTATTGCACTAAACACTTCAGAAGTGTATTATCAGGATGCTGACCATAAATTATGCCATGGTGCAGATTATGCTTCAGTCAGATTTTACAGAGAAGTTTCTATGGTTAGTTTCGGGAACAAAAAGCAACAAGGACGTTCATGTGCTGACCCTCCTCTTGAATTGGCTGACTCTAGCACAGGATTTGGTTTGTCATTATTTGATCCTGATATATGCTCATCATTGCAATTGTAAACATGATGGCTTTCTTCTTTCATGGGGAGTTTGGCGCCACAATCTTTGTTTCCAGGCAGAATGTTTTCAGATAAGTGTGCCATATGCATCAGATGTTCAGGCAAAGGTCACTAAGCATGGTTCCTGGTTCATCTCTAGCCATTAAAGCAGCACTTCTCATTCTATGTTTATGCAATAATGATTGTACTATACAAAAATATGATTTCATTTGCTTTTCTAAAAAGTTTAGAAATATACAGACACTAATATTGCCAAAACGATATCTGTTAACACAAATCTGCAAAAATAATTATCATTGTATTATATATGCCACAACACAAGCACACACCTCTGCTGCAGTGCTCTGTCCATTAATGGTGTGTTCACTTCCTGAAGACACTCCCACTTCACTACCCCAGTGCAGGTGCAGCTGTACAGCACTATAATGCCATGGCAACCCAGCCACACTCATCCAATGTGGCAATGTCATCTGCACTGTGTGAGAAGAGGAAGGTTTAAGAGTGTAAAGAAAATGGTCATATTTAGCAAACAGTATTTTGCTGTCACACAGTTTAATGCTCAGTGACATAGACTTTATTCACACTCAAATGCATAAATGTCATTGCACTTAACTTCCACACAAAATGAAAAAGTTGTTATTAATCACCTACCCCCATGTCATTGTAACAATGGCTCAGGAGACAGTAGATCCATTTGCAACTCTTTATTTGAACACTCATAGTCAAACAGGCTTGCCTCACTGGGTGCTGACATGATAATTAGAGGTAAGACAGAACAGTACCGTAAACAGGCGAGAGGTCAGGGTATCAGGTTTGAATCAAACACAAAGGCCAGGCAAAGGGTCGAGGCAACAGGCAACATTTCACAGATCAGGTCCAGGCAATGGTCGGAGATGAAATACACAATCCAATTGGTAACAAGGTCAGTCCAGGAATAATCCACAAAATGCTCAGAAATGATGGCAAGATCAAGACTTCGCACTGATGCGATCTCTGAGGGTTCCTTAAATTCTCAAGATAATGCCAAACACCTGTGGTTTTCCCAGCAGGTGTTCGGGGGAAAAAGATCCGGGTGGAAACTAGTATTCAGGTGAGGGTTCCCGCTGATGATCAGATTAGTTCCTGATTTAGTCGCTCTGCTTGGCCATTGGACTGAGGGTGATAGCCAAAAGTCAAGCTGACGTTGATATTCATATGCTTACAGAATGCCTGCCATAATCGTGATGTGAATTGGGGCCCTCTGTCGGTAACAATGTCTTCAGGGATGCCATAGAACCGGAAGACTTGTTCCATGACTATCTGTGCCGTCTCCCAGATGATCGGTTAAAACCAGGAAAGGCAGGGTTGAAGCCTCCAACCAATGGCGCCACTCCTCCAGTGCTGCTTTCATTGCTAGCAATTCCCGATCTCCCACATCATAATTTTGCTTGGCAAGGGTGAGTTTTCGTGAGAAGTAGGCACACGGGTAGAGCTTGCCTGGGTTGTGAGAGTATGGCACCGATGCTGGTACTGGACGCATCAACCTCCACGGTGAACCTGGGGTCTGGGTGTCGCAGGATGGGTGCTGAGGTAAACCGAGACATTAACTCCTCGAAGGCTCTTTCACTTTGGGCATTCCAGCGAAGTAGGGGGGCCCCCTTTCGGGTCATGGAGGTAAGAGGAGCAGCCACTTGGCTAAAATTTTGGATAAACCGCCGGTAGAAGTTGGCGAACCCCAGGAATCTTTGTAGGTCCTTGATGGTCCTTGGGCGTGACCAATTCACAACTGCTGTTACCTTGCTTTCATCCATGGTTACCCCCTCGTGGCTAATGATATACCCCAGAAAGGTGATTTCTGACTGATGAAATTCGCACTTTGATAAATTGGCGTAGAGCTGATTCTGGATTAACCGGTGTAGAACTTGCCTGACGTGCTGAATGTGTTCAGGGAAGGTCTCAGAATATATTAAAATGTTGTCGATATATACTATCACAGTTCGATTCAATTCTTAGCGGAAGACATCATTGATCAGGGACTGGAAGACAGCAGGACTGTTGGATCTGATACTCATAGTGGCACGTGGTGGTGGAGAAGGCCGTTTTCCACTCATAACCCTCACTTATCCGGATGAGGTTATACGCACTCCGTTTGGTAAAGAGTCTTGCCTTTCGGAGTTGTTCAAGGGTGGCCGAGACAAGAGGCAGAGGGTAGCAGTACTTGACGGTGACGGTGTGTTTGCTAGCGTTTAATCCTCTGCAAGGTCGGAGGGTCCTATCCTTCTTTTTAACGAAAAAGAACCCAACCGATGCAGGAGATGTGGATGACCGAATTAACCCCTTCGCTAATTCCTCTTGGATGTATTTGTGCATGCTCTCGGTCTCTGGTTGTGAAAGTGGGAAGATTCGGCTCTTGGGTGGAACAACCCCTGGGAGGAGTTGAATAGCACAATCTGTGGAACAATGAGGAGGAAGTTGTGTAGCTCGCTCCTTGCTGAAGGCCTCCCTCAGATTGTTATATTCCACAGGCAGAGTGCTGAAGTCCTCCTCCTGAGACACCTCCTTGAGCTGCGGCCTGGGTGGTTGGGTCACTGGGGTCTGAACTGGCTGTATACAGTGAATGTGGCAGCGTGAGGACCAGTGGAGAATCTGTCAATCTGCCCAGGAGATGTCAGGGTTGTGGAGTTCTAGCCAAGGAAGGCCGAGGATGATGGTGTGCTCGGGTGACTGGATTGTGAATAGTCGGATATTCTCAGAGTGCATGGTTCCGACAAGAAGCTTCAGATTCTGGGTGGTGCAGGTGACTTCTCCGGACCCCAGGGGGCGACCGTCTTGGGCTGCGACCGCCACACGTGGCCCACATGGAAGCAAAGGGAGATGCATGCGCTTGGCAAAACTCTCATCAATAAAAATTCCCTCTGCACCCAAATCAATAAAAGCAGTTGTCTGAATCTTTTTCCCCTTAACAATTAAAGTGTTACCATTGTGGGTGGACGGAGGTGCCTGGATCTGATCAAATTGTCCATCTGAATCGCCAGCTCCATAAATTCCTCCAACGACCTTCCCTCATCACGGCAGGTGAGCTCGGATTGCAACTCCCGGGTAAGTGCTTTCCGATAGAGGGCTTTGAGAGGCTCCGGTGGCCAGCCAGTCCGTGCGGTCGAGGGTCCGAAAATGCAACGTGAAGTCAGCTGCGGAACTGGATCCCTGCTTTAAGTCCAAGATTACCTCTGCCATCAGCGGAGTGATCGAATATCTCCCAAAAGCACTGCATGAATTCAGCATAATTGAGGAAAGACATGCCCTGTACCTCCCAGAGGGCTGTGGCCCAGTCCAGGGCGCGTCCCGTCAGAGCACACTAAGGACACCTTGCTGTCCTCATCTGGGAAGGTTCCAGGTTGTTGCGTGATATACAGGCTGCACTGCATTAAAAAGCCACTTCCCGGGAGATCCGTCGTGTTTATCAGGAAGCGAGATCCGTGCAGTATGGCTGGAGCTGGGTGTAGATGAAGCTGTAGCGGAGGCCCTTGGTGGGCAATGGCGTCATAGCTGCAATGCCGGAAGTCAATGACTGCATGGAAGTTTGTAGCGAAAGCATGGATTGCTTCATCTCTTCTTGTGGTGTTCCCAGCAGGTGTTCGGGGGGAAAAGGTCCGGGTGGGAACTAATATTCAGGTGAGGGTTCCTGCTGATGGCGGTCAGACAGCGCCATAGCGGACCACCTTGTAAATCGTTCCCAAACCATAAAAGCTTTGTTCATCTTCGGAACATAATTTGAGATATGTTGGATGAAAACACGGAGGAGACAAACTGTTGAATAAAGTAATTATTTTTGTTTTCTTTGGACACAGCAAGTATTCTCATAGCTCATAGTGTTACACTTGGAAGTCAATGGGATAGTCACAAGCCTCCCAGTTTTCATCCAAAGTTGTGTTCCAAAGAGAGCTTTTACTGGTTTGGAACGACAAGTGATTAATTATCAACATTTTTATCTAAAATGTATTTTTTAAAATCTTAATATCTTCATAACTTTTAGTTGCAAGATAGCTTGAATTTGCTAAATTGCAAATATAAGACATTAAGATATTTAAAAACATAAAAAGGTGATATTAAGCTGCTTGAATCCAGTGTAAAAAGCGCTGGATGGCAGAGGTTCATAGTTTCTGTCATTGTCTGTCTAAGTCCATGACCATTTTGAATGGGTAACAAAAGACAATATTACCTGTATGGCCATTATTGTAGAGGGTGAATGGCCTATTCCCATAATGGTTGTATCCCAGGGGCTGCACAGGGATTAGTGTTGGATCATACAGTGTTTGCAATGTATCCACATTTATGGGTGACTGACTAGAACCACCACAGTCAGGAAAAAACTCAGCCCATTCTGGCTGTCCCACAGCACCTAACACAACCACAAAAGGGTTATACAGTGAGGTAAATGTGTGGAAGTCAATCAATTGAAAAATCAATGAACAGCACACAAGAATTTTTTTATGATTATGTCAGAAGAATTTTTTTACATGTTTTGGAAGCTCATTGTGAAGCATTAGTTAAGTGTTAAGTCATGCAAAGTTATTAAGGAGACACGTGGTTAGAAAAGCATAGACTACACACAGATAGACACACACACACACACACACACACACACATTTTTCCAGTGCTGAAACATTCTGTAGTGAATCTAAATTTTAAAGGAGAATGATCAACATTAAAAAAGAGACCAAAAAGATTTTTAAATATTAATATAGAAATAATTTTATTTTACAATAAAACAAAATGACTGCATATCAGTCTGAGCGTTTCAGCTTGGTGCCAAGTCAGTTCTGTATACACAGGGATTAGAGGCCTACTCAATCTCCTCTCATGTTCAGCAAGAATATTTATTTAAACCCCAGTTCAGCTCCAAAAAGTGGTGGTGGGGTTGCTCTCAGTGATCTGTAGTTGCCAAGGCGATCTCTATGACAACTGACATATTCTAGGCCAATGCCAGTTTACCTCTTGCATGCTTCCCTAAACATGGACAGAGAACAAAGCATCACTCAAACAAGTAACTACATTTTGTTCAGAATTAATGGGTTGTCACAACAATGCCACAGTTCTTCAAATATTTTTTTGTTTCTTTTTTTTTCTTTTTTCTTGGCAGGTGGCAGATTCATCTCCATTATTTATTTTGTATTTAGCATATCACTGCCACTTTTCAGTCAGCAAACCAGTCACAGTGGAGGAGGATCAAGACTACTGATTTTACTAATTAATGATATAGAAGTCAATGTTACTTGTCTCCATATTAATTTCTTTAATAGATCGAATTGACGGACTACCATTGTAATGTTGGGATGCTGCAGCTGTCTCACTTCTCAGCAGGCAAGGAGACATTGAGGCAGAAACTCGACAAAGGCTGTAGACAAAGCTGCTCTGAGCTTACAAATGTTGCCTTACATGCAGGATGAAATGAAAATGACATTTTCTAAAGTCAGTCTTGCTTTAGAAACACGGTGATATAAAAACACCTATGGCTCGGTTTGATTTTTAAACAGGCATTACGTGCTCACGTTTGAGCCAAAATCTCTCCATCTAACAGACACCCTCGCAGCAGGCACAATGGCAGGTGTTGAGAAACTCAGCATAATCCTCCACATTATGATCACTTTGGAAGATGAAAACTGTCCTCCCATTCAGCAATACTACCTCCTAGGGCACTGTTATTGGATGCAATGTCCATGCTTAAAACTAAAATGAATAAAAACACTCTAAAAACAAAGAAACAAACGTGGATAAAACACTTTGCTTTATTTTATATAGGTCCAGTCTTTTGTCACTATGTAGTACGAGAAGAATGCACAAAGAGGAAGAACTACAATTATTATTATTGCAAATAATAATCCACACAGAGTTCCCAACAAGGAGGATAGCAAACACAGGGTTAGTTTGCTTCAGAGCTATCAGTGTATGCGTGCATTCTCTACTGATGAGAGTCCAGTGGGCGTGACAGATTGAAACAACCTGATCTCAAAGAATTCTGTGTCATGACCACAGATTCTTAATGCAAAATTCTGTGTTAGTGTCAAGGAATCCTCAAAGATTCCTTGATGGGCTCATGGGAAAAGATTACATTGTAAGTCAGTTTTAGGCATCAGCCGTGATCCACACACGAAAAACTGCCCTCACGTTCACAGAACTGGCACAAAACTGCTTTTTCATGCCTATCCAGGCTTAAAATACGCGAAAACTAGACTAAACCCATATCTGCATATTATATGTAACCCACACCTTGAACTATCATGTGTTAATCACTCATTGTATTTGTATTTGGAATAACTATTGAATGGCTTATAGTTAAATATCCATGTTTAGTATGGTTTTGCTTTAATCGTCTTGCTTAGGATGTTTCTACCCAACCAATTCTTAGTCAAATGTATCATCATATTCATGTTATAGAAATCATGTAAGATTACATTTTGGGCTTTATTATTTGGGAGGAGAAATCTCACCACACCAAAGATAAGTTTAAAAGCTCAAGACATGATTCAAATTACGGTCTTAGCCTCAGCTTTGTAGCCTCAGCTCTTAGTCAAGTTTCAACTGGTTTTAGTCATGATTCCAGAAGCTCCAGTCTGCACACCTGCTGCTGCCTATTCATGATGAGAAGAAAACCTATCTAGTCTCGTTAATTAATTTCTTTACTTTCTTTTGTGGCCATGAGAGTTTGTGTAAGTTAAGTTTTGCGTGCTTTGTTTCCAAGTCTCCGACTGCAACGCATCAAACTTCAAACGCACTCTCTTCTCCTTCAGGCACCACCCAATCATCGGCCTCTCAAGACTTCCACGACAACTGACTTCCAGCCAATCACCAACCTCGGGAAACCCCTTTCTGCAGGGAGAACCACAGAAGGAATCCCATAGCACAAAGGCAACACAAGGACAAACCTCCAGATTCAGGCTGAACTCGTGAAATTTATACAAATTTTAACCTCATTGACGAACTCGGTGCGAGAGTTAATCTTTCAATTGATGGTTGTTCACGTTGTTGCAATAGCACCTATTGCTGTAAAATTGTGATTTCACATTTTCATTTTCTTAAACTCACTCTTTCCTCACTTTCTCTCTTCCTGCAATTCGTACGAATGTGTGAATGCATGTGTTTATGTGTTAGTTTAGTTTATGTGTCAGAAGTTTATCCAATAAAGCCATATGTATAATTGAAAAGAAAAGTATCTTGTGTTTTGTGCTGTGTTTTGTGTTTAATGTCTTAAACTGCCGATCTTGTTACTGTGCTTATTAATAGTGTTTACACTATAATCTGGATTTGCGCAGAGTTTAATATATACAGCTTGTTCAGTGAATTGCAGACAGACTCCGTGACCAGCCGTAAAACAGTGATTCTGTTCTACTTCCCTACAGAATCTTGAATAATTCTGATTTAATTCTTTGTTTGAGCTAATTTGCTACATCTGCAAGTTTGTCTAATAAATCTGTTAAAAATCATTCTGTATTTGAGTCCTCCCTCCAGAACCTTGTCAGAACGAATTGACCAGGACTTGGTTTAGAAGTATCACTGAGGTCTGGCTAACCTTTGTCAACCTTTGGGTGCATTTACTCAGTTTTTCTGGATTATGTCAGGGGGGTTTGATTATGATGATACCACCCTCAAAGATGCCTGGATGATCCTGTACCTAAGTGGGAGATGGTTAACCTCAAGATTTTACATTTCTGGGACTTCTCCAGGTATCTTGTTCAATGCCTCCTCCACCTCCTGAGCTAGCATGCCGGAACCAATCCACCCCACTTCCCTTGTCAAGTCCAAGACCAAGACCCCCTTGTGACTCCTACTCAGAAGTCTACTAAAATCGCTCATGTTTCTCCTGAACCATTCAAGTCAACAGATGTCAATTCTCAGACCCTGAGTCTTTAGATTAACTTAAGAGTGCTGCTGATGTCTCTATTCCAGTCAGGCCCACCTCAGTTACACCTGAGTCAGTAAAGCCAGATCCAGTTGTCCTTCACCCCAATCAACCCAGTCACTTAGTGCCAGTCAAATCCATTTTAGTCACTCTGCTTCAAGGTCTGTTCCAGAATTGTCACTTTCTGCAGGGCCAATTCTTGTCTCTGTATAGATGATCATGGTCACTGCCTCTCCATCTGTGTTGGCAAATTTGGGTAAAGATACTAAAGAGGCGGACAAGCACACAGTTTCAATCGATAAAAAAGAAAGAGAACAGCCCTCGCTGTGCTGTAGACGGGGGTTTCTAATGAGCACTGATTAATCTTTTTTTTCAGTTAATAAAGTAATAATTAATTAATAATTAAATAATTATACAGTTCAGTAATAAAATGAACTGTCAGCTGATGTCCATCTGGTTACTCTGAGAAAAAAAAAAAAACAACGCAGATCAACAATGCTTACATAGGCCTAATAAATAGTAATGCCGCAATAGGCTATTCATAAGTATTCAATATGTCTGTAAAGTTGTTCAGAGGTAAGCTAAATAATTAGTTTTAGGTGTCGTCAATACGTCAGTAGCTGCTTTAAATTAAAATGCTGAAAATACATCAGTATTTTACGGTACATGCTAAAAATGCATCAGCATTATATGTTAAAATACTGTAAATATGTTAGTATTGTGTTATTTACAGCCTATAAAAGCATAAGTAAATGTAGGTTTTATAAAATAACATTTACGTAAAATACAAGCTTTTCCAGAGGCCTTATTATGCCAAGAATGTCACAAGATCATAATGGGTCCAAACGGTATTCCTTTGCAGGTGATGATATGACCTTTCCCCCTTCCCCGACATGGCCCACCCACATGGCGACCAGCCAAGTAACTCTCCACCACCAGTTGTGACCACCCAAGTCATGTTGACCTGTGATACTATAATGACATTCAGATGTTGGAATCTGTACATTTGGAATTCCAATGTCAACCTACAGTACATCCTCAAGTATGTTGCTCCTCTCTGAGAGGACACTAGGCCTCACAAAAGAGTATTACTCTTTTCTTTTAACTGAAACTAATAAATAAATTATAATATAATATATATAATATAATATAATTAATTAAAAAGTTATATAATGCAAAATATGTATTTTAACAGGCCGAACAATAAGGAAAATTGTCAGGAAATGTCCTTGTCATGTTTTATGGAGGTTTTCCATAGACATAAAACTATTTAATTCATGTTTATTTGTATTTGAATAACAAAAAAGGTAAGTTTATACTTTATATTTAGTACTTTTAATAACTATATTTACATTAAGTTAATGCATTTTATACAGTATCATCTCCTATTATCCTCCAGAATCTCCGTGATCCTGTAATTGAAAAAGACTGTGTTACATGTTGACAATACTTATCTAATGAAAGTTTCAAGTTCAAGATCACTCACCCTGTTTTTTGTCCCCTTCTGTTGTTCACATCCTGCTGTGTAAATAAACCTTCATACTTAACTTACCCTCTGTGTTGGGTCCGCTTCTGTAACAGAAGCTCAGACCAAAACATTGCACAGCAGCATGAGCACTCCGGATCCCTTTCAAGAGCTTGTCGATTCCCTCACCACCACCGACACAAGCACCAGACTCACCCACCATTAACGCTACTCCTTCGCCACCTACCATCGTCAGTCCCATGGCTCAACAGGCACCCTACTTCAGTCTGGCAGAGGAGTGCAAGGGATTTTTGCTGCAATGCTCCATCACTTTCGCAGCGTATACTACATTGTATCCTACTGATGACTCTAAAATTGCATATATTATCTCTTGTCTATCTGGAACTGCTTTACAGTGGGCTGAAATGGTATGGAGCCAAGGCAGCCCCGTGGTGGCGTCATATCAAGCATTTATCAGCCACTTTCAAGAAGTTTTCTGTTGCAATGATGGTGATGCGTCAGCATGAGAAAAGCTTTATCACCTGATTTAAGGTACCACACCAATTCAAGAATATTCACTAAAATTCTCTACTTTGGCAGCAGCAAGCAGTTGGAATGAGCTGACCTCACCACCTTTCATCAAGGGCTGGAGCCCAATCTGCGCTTGATGCTGGCATGATGATACAATTGGATTGGAAAAATTCATACAACTCGCCATCTGCTGTTCCTCCTGCCTCCACTCATATCTCCAAGAACCCCTGACCTGACCACTGCGGCCATTTCTCCCCGCCAACTGGAGATCAATAACCCTTCAGAACCTGTTCCTGAACCCATGCAAATTGATAAAGGACGCATGAGTCCTCAAGAGTCCTCCGGTGGACTCTGCCTGTATCGTAACGGGCGTCGCCACTTCATCCATGAGTGCCCCCTTCGACCACCATGGCCCATGGTGAATGTGATTTAGACAAAAATATGAAAATAAAACTCTTAACAATGTTACAATTATTGCTCCTAATGTCTCTGTTACAATGGACGCACTCATTGACTCTGGCTCCGCCGACAAATTCATTGCCGACTACCTTGCAGGCAACTCGGGCTCAAGACCTTGCCCACAAAAATGAAGTGCAACATTCAATCCATCACAGCACGAACACCCACAACAGTGTAACTCTCCAGGCAGGTCCAGTTTTGCTCCAAGGTAACCAATGTCACCAGGAGGAAATCTATCTGTTGGTTCTGGAGGGTTTAACATTGGGCGCCCGTGGTTGGTAAGGCATGATCCCATCCTGTCATGGCGGACAGGGGAGATCCTAATGTGGGGTCGACGTTGCTGGCCAGACTGCTTCCCTAACCTTCAGCTCGCCTCCCGAGCACCACTGAAGGTGAATACCACGTCCATAGAGAGTCTCCTCGAAAAGCATCCCCGAATGCTACATGTCCTTCCATGATGTGTTCTGTCCCCAGAGAGCTGCACAGTTACCACCACATCGACCATGGGACTGTGCGATTGATCTGATTCCCAGTGAGCCAGTGCCCAAAGAGAAAATTTATCCTCTGTCCCTCCCAGAATGCCAGGTCATAGAGGAGTATATTCCAGAGGCTTTGAAACAGGGCTATATCCGCCCTTCCACCTCCCCTGCTGCTTCCAGCTTTTTCTTTGTGATGCTGGCACGATGATACAATGATACATGATGATACTCCCCTGCTGCTTCCAGCTTTTTCTTTTTGGGTAAGAAGGACAGAGGCTTACGGCCCTGCATCGACTATCGCACCCTTAATAAAGCAACTGTGCTTTTCAGCTATCCCCTTCCCCTTGTACTCGCCGCCCTTGAGATGCTCAGAGGCACCCAGGTATTCACGAAACTCAAACTCCGCAGAGACCTACAATCTTATCAGGATTCATTGCAGAGATGAGTGAAAAACCGCTTTAGTCTCGCCCACTGGCCACTACGAATATTTAGTTATGCCCTATGGACTTGTTAACGCCCCCTCAATTTTCCCAAATTTTATGCATGAGATTTGAGACTGAATTTTTGAGACTTCTTAAATAAATTTGTAGGGATTTACATAGACGATATTCTCATCTGTTCCCAGTACATGGAAACTCATCGTAGGCATGTAGCGGAGGTCCTCAAGTGACTTTGGGAGAACAGGCTTTACCACAAAGCCGAGGGGAAGGGGAAGCTGTCACCAACTGGCCCATACCCACCTCCATAAAAGATCTCCAAAGGTTTCTCGGATTCTCAATAACTACAGCATTTTATCTAGAGCACTCACCTCCCTCCTGAAAGGTAAACCAAAGTCTCTGTCCTGGAACCCTGAAGCCTCCCAAGCGTTCCAAGCCCTGAAGCACGCTTTCACAACAGCTCCTCTCCTTGTCCACCCCAATCCCAAGCTCCCGTTCACAGTGGAAGTGGATGCTTCCACAACTGGAGTAGGAGCCGTCTTGTCCCAGCAGCAGGGGACTCCTCCATGACTCCTTCCATGTCTATTTTTTAAAAAAACTCAACCCGGCGGAGGTCAATTATGACATTGGAAACTGTGAGTTATTAGCCATTAAACTGGCCTTAGAAGAATGGTGTCACCGGCGGGAAGGGGCAGCACATCTATTTTCGCTCCTTACAATCATAAAAACCTGCAGTACCTAAGAGATGCAAAACGGCTAAATCACTGTCAGGCCCAATGGGCGCTGTTCTTTACCCGTTTTCGCTTTACCATTACCTTCCTTCCAGGTTCCAAAAATGTTTGTGCTGAAATGTTTGTGGCCTCTCTTGCATCTTCTCCAAAGAAGAGGATCAAGAAGATCCGGAGCCGATCCTCCCCACCAACCTCTTTGTCCTCCAAATCGTACCTCACAACGAAAGAACTGAACTTATTCACTCTACTCACTTGTCACTGGGCACTGGCCACCCAGGGGACAACAGAACTCTCTCAATCCTACAAGATCATTTCTTGTGGCCCATAATAGCCCGGGATGTCTAAGGGACATAAGGAATCCCGGAATCTTTGGAATCCTGGAGGAAGCAGTTTCAGACCCCTCCACAGTTTATCTCCCAAATATGTTAGGCCTTCTTCAAGCTCCTAGGTGTGACCATCAGCTTAACCTCCAGCTATCACCCCCAAGCAAACGGACAGACTGAACGCAAGATCCAGAAGGTGGGGCAGTTCCTCCGTATCTTCTGCCATGGCCACCAGGATACCTGGAAACAGTTCCTGGGCTGGACTGAGTACACACAGAATTCCCTTCGCCAAGCAGCCAATGCGTACTTGGGCTCCAGACACTGCTCAAAAACTTTTTATACTGTCAAACGCTCCATAAACTCTTCAAAAACATTACCTCAGAGCTTCATCTCCTGTCACACATACAAACAACATATTTCGTCACACCGAGGATGAAGGTTGAATTCCGCATGTCCAGATTCCAATATCTGGATGTCATTATAGTATCACAGGATACACAGGGGTGGTCACAATTGCTGGTGGGGAGCTACTTGGATGGTCATAAAGGTCAAAGTCATCAATCATCCTGTCAGTTGGTATCAAATAAGGACTACTCATTTTGTAATTTATTACATCCAGTCTGTAAATAACCCTAGGCTCAGAAGATATTTATTATGGCATTTATGTAGGTGTAGTCTGATCACATGCGAAAGCATTATAAATTGAACCATCTCTATACAATTAACACACTTGAAGCATGTAAATATGTGTTTAAATTGTTTTTTTTTTACGTACCAAGCAGAGCAGTCCCCGGGGAGGGGGAGGAATAAGCAAAATGTTCAGTTTTAGAAATCAATAGAACTTTTGAATCAAAGCAAGTTAAAAGTACATACTATTATGCACAACAATATGTGAAAATATTGTGGTGAATTTTTTTTTGTGTGTTACCTGCATATGTCCATTCTTTTGCTTAAAAAAGAAGAACACACAAACGTTAAAACAGATTCTCACAATCAAAGGGAACAATTAAATTGTAACATATTTATTAAGACTTACAAAAAAGATCAGTTACTAGCATTAGGGCAGTTTTTTTTATCAATTAAAAGTTACAGAAGCATCAAAAAGAAAAGAAGTCTTTCAGTAGCAGTGATCACCAAAATGTTATTACATGCCTTAATTATATGCATTAATATTACATAGATAATCAAAGTCTTACCGGTTCCTGAGCAATCCACACACTTGAAGAGAAAAAAAGTCACTGTTATCAAGACAAGGTCCATTCTTCCACTTTCCTCTCCACAGACTACAGGACCTCATACAATGAGAAAGCTATAGACAGCCCAGTACGGTGAAAAATGGTGGAAAAATCTTAACAGGACTGTAGCACAACAAAAAGTAAAAAAAGTATCCAAAATGTTCACAAAGAAAGAATAATTTGTGTTGCTTTTCTGGATTTGAGTGATTTTATCCAGTGAGCTGAATTGAGAAAAAGAAAGGCCATCATATGCCACAGAAGAAAGTGAGAGAAACAGAAAGAACTGAAAGGAGAAAAGAACAAGTGAACGAGAAAATCGCTTGCTGCTGGACACTGAAAAATGTGTATGACACAACTAGCTGAGGGGGGAGGACTGAGGGGGAGCAGGGAAAGGCTGACTGAAGGGGTACTGAGGTGATAATAAAGAGAATGAATAGAGACTGTGAGAGGGAGACCACAGAGAACAGAAAGTGCAGAATTGATTTAACTCATCTATTGAGTTAAATATATCTAAAACAATATCTATTTGACGAATTTAGCTCACATAACTATTTTTCTTTGCTGTGCTATGATAAAAATTCATAGTAAATTAATAATTTTTAAAAAGTATGTATGCTATTTAAAAAAATAAATAAAACAACACAATGACATAAAGAAAGAAGAATCATGTAGACAATCATGTAAAGAAAGATGAGTCATGTAGACACTGATCAGAGGCGCAGCTATGGTTTTCAGGGTCTCTGGACATAATAGATTCAGCTCATCAATGCACCCCGGGCCCCTTCTGCCAAGCTGGGCCTTTGCCTATCGCCCTAACCTTACCCAGTTATTGCGCACCTGACACTGATTGTAACAACTAAATTAACAGGGACATGCCCTTTGCATATTTGAATTTCCAAATAGAATAAAATATACAAAAGTTCAATGACCTCATTAAACGTCTTATTGCGCTTCATTTTTTAAACGCTGGAGGGCATCAAACTCCATCCAATAATTTCTACAACCTCTTTTTGTTCCACTGTGCTATCTTTATGTTCACTGTTATTGTTATTGTAATCTATATTAATGCACATGTGTTTGCCTAAGTGTTTTGGCTCTCTGATATAAGAAAAAATATTTATTAGTATAGATTTATTTATAATTATTACACGAGTTCTGTCAATAATTAATGAATCTCTCTGTAACACTGAGGTGTCTAGATGTTTGCTTTGGATCCACTTAATTTTCATTGGAAATAGTTTCTCATAATTGTAATATGCTTTGTGGTAGGCTAAATGTAATGTAGCAGCATCTCATGCCACGATGTCATGGCTCGGATATGTTTAAAAAACAAAACTTCGTTCAACCTTTCAGCTTGGGCACTCCAATCCCTTCCTCCTATTAAAATGTAAAAACATAGTGATCAGTTTTAACGTGAAACCGTCTTACGCAACGCTTCTTATTCACGAAGCTTTCGCCATTGGACAATCATTAGCAAATAGGGCATGTTAGAATGGTTATCATAATTTTCATTGGCCTATTCCTTATTAGAGGCGTGGCTATGGATTTCATTCACAAATCTCCCAGGCTGCAGTTGACGTTCATGCGCGTGTTCCTCTTAAAGGGACACAGGGCAAGCCCATCCTTCTGAAATGTACACATACGTATACTACGTATACATTCATATACATATACATATACACAATACATACCCACACACATCTGTTTAGTGATTGCGCATTGGAAGAGCTTTAAAAGAAAAAAATACCCTTTTAAACGAACCAAAAATAGGATCAAAATCTCCAGAGAAATGTCTGTAATATTCTAACTTAAAAGTTTAAATGTAAATGTAATAATAAAAGATGTATGCAAAGGTTAATGTTAAGATTATTACTTAATCTACGACAACAGCGTGACAGCTGAGCTCATGCACTTTCCATGTACTAATGCCTATACTAATGGCCTGTTTGACAAAGCAACAACTTATACTGAACGTATACCCTAGCTTGACTGCGGACAACCAGTATGAGCGCTGAAATGTTTTAAAGAATATGTTAAACGAAGAAAACGTCATTAATTTTCATTTATTAAAATCTAAAACGACATCCTCTAAAGACTTCTACAAATGTAGTACTTGTAGAGCTTGTTCATATCATAACTTTACTGTTGTTCAGGTGAGACTACAGTCATTCACGTGAGTCAGTTGACTTGTCTGACATGGAGTTTAGGTGTGTTCGAGATGCACTACACTAGCCTGCCACCTGCTGGCGAGAGCAGCCCCTTGCAGTCGGGGGAGGAGTAAAGAGACGGCTGTCAGGTCGGACACTTACAGGTCTCCGTAGTGACTTTTATGTAATGCAATATGACGTTTATTATTTGTATCTTTATTTTGTAGTTAGCTATAGGACATTTAGCAGTTTATTCAGTGTAGTG
>JAUMHI010000058.1:5163823-5188283 GCA_032359435.1 Enteromius unitaeniatus | reverse complement strand
TGAATCTAAAATATATGAAAGTCTAATGTTTATCAGTACATTACAGAAAATAATGAACTTTATCACAATATGCTTTTGTAATTTTTTTAAAAGGACCTGTATGTCGACTGGTTTGGGTGGTTTATGGGGACTCGTAGGGTGATAGAAAATACAGTTTGCATAATATAAAAAACATTACACCTAAAGTCCACATGAACCACCACACCAATGTGTGTGTGAGAGAGAGAGAGAGAGAATTTTTAAAAGAAAATTAACCATTTTATTTATTTGCTGTATAATCTTTGTGACAACATGTCAAGCTGGAAGAACTAACCACAACTACTATACACATGTTAGCATGTCTAAATGAGTAATGTCAGATGGTCCTAATGGTTAATGTTGAATTTCAACCTCATATTATGTAGAAAATTATGTAATATCCAGGTTGAAACAGAAAAAAAAAACATTTTTGATAGAAAAAACAGTGCTTTTAAGTCCTTGAATGAGGCAGTTAAGTGATATTAGACATCTAAACAAGGGTCATATTAGAAATAACGACAAAACCATCATAAATAGTGCTAATATGGCAACCTTTATTTATTCACTTGTTGATGTCAACATTTATTCATGATTATTTGTATATGTGTTTATTATGGCAGCTGAGGTCATGGTATATTTATTAAAATGGCAGGTTTTTGTCATGGAATTGCTGTGTGAAAAAAGAAGGAAATCTGAAATTGGGAAACCTGTGCCTTTTCTCAAGAAACAATATGAATATTCTAAATCATATTCATATTTGTTGTGTATTTTTTTATAAAATAGTACAAAACACAAAATCTCAAAACTTCATGAGTAAACTGCATTTGGATACAGTAACAATTCACCACTAACTGAACAGGGAAGTACAGTAATTAGTATGACCAAGAACAAATATGTCAATTTGAACTGGTCATAGAAACATTCAAAGAGAATCTGTGTTTTCTGACCAGTGACTTGACACTGTTGTGATGCATCCAGGAAGTATAATTTTTTTTTTTGGATCAGTATTTTTGGAGCAGACAAATAATGAATTAAAATTAAAATGCACTTGTTGGTGCACTAACTTATGCATCAATTAATTTCTGAAGAAAAAAGAAAAGAAAAAATATTTTTTTTGTGGCTGTAAACTGTGTAGTGAGGGACAAAAAAAAATTGCAATGTTACGTGCTGCTAAATTATTGATTAAAATAAAAAAATATTTCTTCGAGCCCAGGTGTCCCTAGCAATAGAAATTTTTACCGTGTTAAGAATCAGAACTGATATCTGCGTCAGCTTTATTATATGTAATTGACTTTTTACATAATGTTTTTTTACAAATTGCACTTTTGGTTGCACTTATTTTAATTTTATTTTGTCATGTTTTATACTGTATTGGTTGATTGACCAAGAGCAATGATAATAAAGGATGTATAATGGTTGTTTAATGTCTTTTAAAAAACTGCTGTACCACTTTGTACGCTGGAAATCTTTTTACTGCCTGTCCTTTCTTTCAAGTCTCTCTGTCACCTTTATTTTATTTATATGGCGCTTTATACAAAACAGATTGTGTTTAAAGCAGCTTTTTCGTTTTGTCTTCCACCTGTTTTTCCCTTCTTCATCCCGTACGTTCTTCTTCTCTGCTTTTTACTGGTATTTATGTTTTTTTTGTCAAGCATTTTAATAAACAGTGCAGTTTTTGATGTATTATGTTATATTTTAGTGGTCTGTATGTAGTTTTGTATGTTAGGTAAGGTTTACATTGTGCATTTGTCTTTTGGAGATTCTGTTTATATTTAGAGTGCAGATGTCTGTACTGAGGCTGTGTTCCATACTGAGGCATTACTTTATATAGTGTCAACAAGCTTCGATGAGGCAGATCTCTAATATTTAAGCACCCATTCTCTTGTGAGGAAGAGCACTATATTGAGACAGTACTCCAGTTAGAGGGAGCCCTAAAATTAAGCTAGTGTTCTATGGCAGAGCTCAGTATCAGGGGCAGTGCATTTAAAAACCATATCACAGCACTTTTTTAAACCGCTAAAACCAAAGCACTGCTGAGGCACCGACATATAGACTACGGAGTCAGAGCTCTGGCCACCCTATATGTGTTTTGGAATACAATATAAACCCAATAAGTACATTGGACTTAATTACTGTGGAGCAAGGATCTCCAACCATACACATGGAAAGCTGCAGTCCTACAAACTTCCAGGACAGGTTGAAGCTACACTCATTATTTTCACATAATTATTTTCATATGTGAAAATAAGGTTTTGAACCACTGCTTTATGAGACCAAGATCTATAGGTCTATACTGAGGCAAGTAGTGCTTCAGTGAGCCAACTGGGGTCTTCAAGTGGTACAAACTGATCCCCATGTTCATAATTAAAAGTGAATACATGTGGGGGTATGAGCTGTGTGTTTGCATGTATTTTCATGTGCTAGTGCCTTTAAGGTGATTTAGTCTGGGAAATCTTTACACTGGATAGCATTTTTATTAAACAAAGCAGTTGAATTCAAGTTAAATATAATGCATGTTAAATTAATTCAGAACTGATATAAATCTGGATCTGAACCACCAGATTCAAATTATTTTATCAAAACATTCCCTGTAACCATGGTAACTAGAGAAAAGCCAGATTTTTCCTGTTTTATTCATTTTCACCATCACCAGCCTATGAGGTCTATAAGATGGCCTTACTTACATTTAAATTAATTATTTGGTACAAAGCATTTACTGAGTACGTTTTCACATATTACTTATGTTACATATTACATATATTTTTAAATACCAATCTGTAGTTAATTTCTGTACACATTTATAATTAAACTGTTGACCCTACACATACCACCTACCCGTATCCCACCTTAATAGCAGGCAAAAGAATGCAATATAAACCTAATAAGTGCAATGTACTTAATTTTTTATGTAAGTTAAGGCCACCTAATATAAAGTGTGACTTCCTATCATGTAACAAACATTCAGGTGCTTCGGAGACACACAAACTCTTAAATGTGTGTACATGTACACAAAGTACACAATCAGGATTAAACCATGTAAAGGGATAAAAAAAGGGTGAAAAAATGTAATTTTTGTTTAATACTTAAATATATTACATTTCCAGAATATATAACCATATTGTAGAAACTTAATTTCCTGTAAAGCTGCTTTGCATAAATAAACTTGAATTCAATTGAATTTGTTTGTTTTGAAAATGAATCAACATGGTTTATTATACACAGGCCTAAACTCGCTTAATTGATTATTCTTTTCTTTTCTACTTTTGCATACACACAGGTTTCTGGTCTGTACAGAATTAATTTGTTAAGATAAGCACACATACAAAATGTGAAAATACCATATGAGTCTGTCTAGGTTTTGGTTTATTTAAATGACCACAAAAGCAATAAGAAGCGGTATTTGTACTACACAAAGATCACACACATCCACACTCTGCACGTTAACATATATATTTACATATACTTCACTATGCATTTACAGAAAAATCCACACTTGAAATATTCTAAACTCCCATAAATACTTTATCATGCATGCAAATCTACAAATCCAAAAAAACTCACTTTCAAATCAGAAAATAAAGCATGCCATGCACACACTCTCTTTGAAACACACCCACACCCACACAGACACCCCTCCCCTCTTGTATCCAAGCAGTTTTAGGCAGAGAGCAACGCATACTATCCCCACCCCCAAACCTCTTTTCTACTGCCACACCATCTCTCTCTTCCTGCCTATCCATCCCACCCTCCATCTGCCCCTCTTCTCCTCTATTGGAGGACAGAAACTAGGGGCAAATTGCAAGGGGAGGGTGTGGAGAATCTATTGCCTGTGTCTTGTGTGTGTACTACTGTGTAGGACATTTAAGGGGGGAGAAGGTGACTTTTGGAATGCTTGAATGATGAAACTCTATGAAATTATAATAATTTCCATGCACAAAACACAAATATATATTTTTCTATTTGCACAAAATAATACCCCCCCTCCCCCCGCCCAACCTAAAATTACACATTTTAAAATTAATAGCACAATTAGTGACCGAAATAATAAAAATTAATTGGGGTAAACAGCTGGGATTATTGTATATGTCTGGAGGAGAAAGGGTTGGATATGTGCTTACTCACTCATAATGCCTGACTCTGTCAAGCCTGTCTCTCTCCCCCTGCTGTGTTCATTCACAACGCTCCATTAGTACTCACGCAAGCTGCCTACACACATGTTCAGCAACACTGCTGTCACAAACAAATGCATAATTAATTCACAAATACATTTAATATATTTAAAGACTCCTAAAAAATACATTAATAATAAAAACTTTATAATTACTATACACTAAGTGGATAACAACATATTATTCAAATGTATCATAATATTCACAATTATTAGTGTTGAAGTGTAGTACTTTATAGATAATGGAGGAAAGTGAAAGGGTTGTTGATTGGCTGTTTTGACATCATCTTAATTTTGCATGTGCTTGGCTACGGTTTTGTTCCATGCTGTGGTGTTTCACATTCATACCAAACATTCTACTACACAGACTACACAGAGATGGTAAGTATAAACAGAGTCTTTATTTAAGGCAGCAGAGGAGTATCGGGGAATGAAGCAGATGTAACGGTGATTATGACAGACAATGGACTACTCCAATGAACAATGACAGAGTACTAATGATAAATTTGCTTGCAGGTTCTGGAGATCAACGGAGGACGAACAATGGAGACACTACAACCACTCATGGTGGAGTCATGATGGAGTCTGGAGGGAACATACAGATCACAGGGAAATGCACAGGTAAGTATTAAGGTAAGGATATGAGTTAGTAGTAGCGATATCCAACAATGAGTCCACATGTTGCATCAACGAGCTTGGATGCTGACTGGGATGTGGTATGTGTCTTTATGTGGTGGTTGATTGGGATGGGAGTGGATTCAGGTGATCAGAATTCTGGTGAGAGTGAGCATTGTGACTGCGTGTGGAGCCTGGCATGTCTGTGACACATACAAACTAGCATTTTAATTAATTAAAGAAACATTTTATTTAACTATTTTTTCTGACTTGCATAATTTATAAAACGATAAGCATGGTTCGATTCCATTGATAAATCTCAGTCATTCAGAAGACCTGTGCAAAGCTATCCAACCAAATGTTCGAAATGGCTTTTCCTGTATAGAGCCTCATTGGCCATAACCTTGATAGAGTCCATTACAGTAATAGTAAAATCGTAACTGCTTAGAGAAAATATAGTTCTTTATTTTAATAGAAAATAATCTAATTCTTTGCTGACGTTATTATTTTACAGTAGTAAAATTTAAAGCATTCTAATCATTTATTTAAAAGAGAACATATAACTAGAGTACCAGAATTGTCATTACATTTGCTTTGTAAATCAGGAAAGTGAAAGGGAACTAAAAGTTTATTTTAAGGGAACTAAAATAAAATTGTTTACAGACACAAAAAACAAACAAACAAAAAATGGGTTATGCAAAAGGGCAGCAGACACAAATGGAGCAACTAAAATCAAAATTAGATTTAAATTTGACCAAATAGCATTTGGATGCATAAAGCCTGTGTATAATTCAAAGAACTCCAGATCGACAGATGGCAGTAGTGTGGTTCAAAGATATCTATGGTGTCAATACGTGGCTTTCCGGCGGACGTTTTCATCATTGACTTCCGTTTCCGTTTCGCCGTTGGAAAACGTTCAGCTCACACCGTGGGACCGGAGAAGTCTAGAAACAGTTCAGAATATTTTTTAGGCTTAAATAACTAGCGGGCAATTTTTATCAACGAAATTTGGTGTGGCGGACGAAAAAACGAGAATTAAGTAGTAACGAAGAAACTCTTTAGGCCGAGGTAAGTGTTTATATTGAGGTTCGATTCGTTTGCTATCGAAACCCTTCTTTAAAACATTATCATAGCATTCATAACATTTGTCAAAATGTTATAGTTGCCTCAATTATAGGAGGACACTGAGAACTATTACTGCTCTTTGTAAACCATTAGACGTATCTATTAATGTGAAACTAATTATAAACTAAAGCAAGTTTGTAATGTCTGTGTTGCGTTTGTTTGTTAGATTTTCCCCCAGCATGTCTCTGCCCAAACGTGAGGTTGATGAACTAAGGCCATGGGTGGAACGTACAGTAAAGAAGGTCCTTGGTTTTTCTGAACCCACTGTGGTCACAGCAGCGTTACATTGTGTAGGAAAAGGACTGGACAAAAGAAAAACTACAGGTAAAAAGCTCACCTTGTAGTAGTCTTTTACAGATATAGTGAAGACTAGTTCTGCTTAAGGGGTGAAATGTCTGGATAGATGGAATGGATATACTTCATACGAGGGCACTGATATGATGTCATTTTGAACAAAAGTCGAAACTGCTGATTAAAGCAAACTCCACCTTTTTTGACGCAATATTCTTCTCATTCTGTGGAGGGCAGACAGGAGAACATCATCTCCTAATGGGGAATCTATAAATGGCATTTTTCCCAGACATGTCCTGGCCAGGATTTCTATATTCAGGGTTCCCACGCTTCCTCAAAGTACTTGTAAACCAGACAAATGGATTCAAGGTCTGGAAAGTACTTGAAAACAAATATAAGTCCTTGAAGTAAATTTGAAATCTGTTTTGTGTTGTAGAATGGAATTAAGATTTTTATTTTATTTATTTTTTGGTAATGAATTAACACAATAGCACTGAAATTGCAAAATATTGTATTACTTTATGAAACGATAACACATTGTTTATTTGATAATTGCACTAAACGATAGACAGCTGATTTTAATATATTAAGATGAATACTTTATACATAATTTATACTTTACAACTGAAGTCGCTGTAAAGTAGTTCCAATTTCTGTAGATTAGGATAATATGTGGGGTATTTAACACTGGATTTTGGTGGCACAAGAGAATGTGCAGAATTAATCTTTTTTTAAATGCAGTTTTAAATCCTGCTGAGAATTCCACAAGGCTCTTTCATTAAAAGTGATACTGTTTCCTTCTTTTAGACCAGCTAAGGCCATTTCTTGATGATTCAGCAAGCAGCTTTGTTGAGCGTCTGTTTGAAGCTCTTGAGGAAAGCAGGAACTCCCGTGGCAACAAAGGAGCAGGAGAGAAGAACCGTAAAAGAGAGCTAAAGGTATAGTTTTGTGGGCTTCCTACAATTTACTGTTTCTAAAGGGCTTTCACATTTCTACTAGTTAAGGAAATGTGTTTCTCACTTCACACTGTTCAAGCTTTAGGGTTAGCAATTAATTCTGGGTATTCCTAAGCTTTAAGATGTTTCTGAGTGTACATAGCTAAATCCTGGATTCTTGTTTGCATGTATGTTGTGTCAGTGTCGTTATTTGTAAGAAAACATAAGTAAAAAAGTAAATTTTGTATGGAGTCTGTTTTTTTCTGAAAGTAACTAGGGGTTGGCAATGTGACCATAAATGTTATGTCACAAAATAGTTTATTTGGATTTAAGCTTTTGTGAAATCTAAATTTTACATGATTCTCATTGTTCTCATCACATAAGGATATAAAGGTTTTTGGTTGTTGACAGTTAAAATGTCTCCACAATCTGCTTTAGAAGAAATATTAACATTCGCTGTTCCATATTAAAATTGATTGTACAAAGTAGACATTTCATAATTGTGACATTGGATATTATTATTGTGGCCTAATGGATAGAGAGTTGACTTGTAACCCAAAGGTTGTTGGTTGGAGTCTCATGGCCGACAGGGATTATAGGTGGGGGAGTGAATGTCCAGGGCTAATGTTAGCTACATATAATACATAGTAGGACTATAATAGGGAGTTTTCTGAAGTGACAGTGATGTTAACAATGATATGTCATGAATAGCCTGTGCAATGCTACTTTTTGCTGACTTCAAAACTCAGTAGCAACTCTACAAGAACGAACCAGATAAGGAGCTTTAACTGGAGCTTTTTATTTTAGACAATAAATATGACACCTAATCTTATGCAGTATTCAGTGCATATGAATGTACCAATACACAGGACATGTTTGCTGTAGCAGTGCCAATACTTATACTGGAAGTGTTTACTTGGATGAGAGCGCAAACATAACACAAAAATGAGTGAATTTATCAGTGCCTTATATTGTCTGTTCACTCAGATAAAGACTGTAATTTTCCAAAAATGTTCTTAAGAATGGATTTTTCAAGAATTGCACTTAAATTCCAAGTTCGTAAGATTGTTCTCGTCTTTAAACTTTAGAGTCACTAAAGGACGATACGTTTTTCTCGATACTGATGCCAAATCAATACTTTTAAAATTGGTTCCGGTACCTGAATGTGCCTGTGCCTAAACTAATACTTAAATTATTAAAAATAAATTAATTAAAATAAAATACTAATTTCCCCAAAAAGGATGATTTGGCCATTAGAACTATAAACACATGATGTCGGTTTCATTCATATAGGATGACAGAGGGCACCTTTGCACAGAAAAAAACATATATCCAGAGAAGCAGAAGTAAACAGAACACATAAAGTTTTGAATGATAAAACTAAAGCAAAGAACACTCGACTTCAACAATCAATAATTTATCACCGTTATTCAAGCCATCCCTCTAATTTTTTTTTTTTTTTTTACAGTCGCCTATAGAACATATTTTCTGTCTCATTCAGTGACAAAAAGAGACAATAACAATCACAATTTTGACCAAAAATATTCTTGATTATTGTTGTGTGAAGAAAAAATACAACTTTGGCAATAAAAAAATGTTTAAAAACAACTTCAAATAACTACAAATTAAAAGATTGATTTCCTGTAGCTCAAGGCGTATAAAAGATAATGCAATATGATTTTAGATTCTAGTTTTAAACACATCTTTCTTTTAAAATCTTAAAGTTTATCTTAGTATCTTAGTAAAGTAAAATCTTAGTTTAAAGGCTTCATTTTTACAGATTGTTGAATGTTACCTATCCAAATTCTCTACCAGCTAAGAATTGGTGTCATGTTGGTATATCACTCACAGCTAAAACTGATGCTTAATATAAGGTAGAAGTCATGGTTAAGTAATCTTTCTCTGACTGTATAGCTTGTCTTTTCCATAACTTTCTGTTTTTAGGAAGTGTTTGGAGATGAGGTAGAAGGAGTAAAGGATGGAGGCAGTGTAGAGTCGGCAGTAAAGAAGAAGAGGGTGCCTCGCTTTGAGGAGGTAGAGGAACCACCAGTTTTACCTGGACCCCCTACAGAGAGTCCTGGCATGCTCACCAAAATGCAGGTAACACACACATGCAGACACACCATCAGTAAAGAAGGACACTAGACACAGAAGTATCTGATGAAACACACACACTGTATAAATATTTGAAACATTTAATTAAGTGACGCGTGATCACTTTTATATTCAGAGCAACTATTGACTTGATTAAATAAAACTGATCTTGCTTAGTCTTGCACAAGTATGAAAGATTTCCTTATTTGTTGTACTGTTTTATCTGTCTTAAAATTCTCTATGATGCTGTATCTTTAGATTAAGCAAATGATGGAAGCAGCTACACGGCAGATTGAGGAGAGAAAGAAACAGTTAAGTCTTGTGGCTCCTGTTCCTGCCGTGCAGGTAAGAAAAAAAGAACTTTTGTGATTGACATGTAATATTTGTGTTTAGAAATGCACTTTGTTAAATGCAATAGAATAAGAGTAAACAATTGGATAATTACAATGTGTTTTGTTAGACATTAAGTGCAGATTTACATGTAAGACTTTAGAGTTTTGGTACAGTTTCAGTATGTGCAATGTTAAGGGAAAAAATATACTGTCGATTAAAAGTAAGAAAAAAAATAACAATTAATTTAACTACAAACAACAGCACAAATATGATATACAGATAATTTTTTTAGGTAGGTCTGACCATTTTTACAGACATTAAATGAAGTATTCAACTGTAAAATAGCATTGCATATTTCAGTGTATAAATGAGAAATAAATCTTTATTGAATTGTTTGCTAGGGTGCTTACCAAGATGAACATTTTGACAATTTTGCTCTGAATGTATACATTCGAACATAATACTTCAGAGAGAGTTTAATATTTGTGTGTGTTCTGAGGTTTGGGTTTGTGCACTTCAGATGAGCACATGCACAAATCAGGGCTTAAATTAAATTAAATTAAATTAACACAGTGTGCTGTTGAGGTCTCACCTGTGTACACCTGCTATCAGCATGATGATGGAATAAATGGCTGCCCATATTCCAGCATAAGGCACATTGAACAAGAGTGAATAGTTTGTCCACGTTTTATTTTCTTTGCTATTGTAATGTACTGGTAAGCCAAAATGTGCATCCATCAACAGAAACATACATTAGCTAAACCTTATTGAAGCTTTTATGTGTTTTTTAATAACAAACCAGGTGTGTTGTCAGATTTAAGTTGAACTGTGGTCCTAGTGCATGCTGAACTGTGTGTGGACAATTGTTCCACCCCTAAAGACTAAAGGCAGTAATGAGATTTAAATTCACCATTAACAGGGTTTTGCAGAGTTAAAAAAAAAAAACTAATCCAAAACTTCTGTTTTCTACCTCCACCCATAGCCTAGATTGGTTCCCTCTCAGACAGACTCTAGTGCTCCACATCCTATCCTGCCAACAGTGGGTTCAACCCAGTCCATTGCTCCCTCCCAAGCTGCTAACTTCATGAATGACGCTATAGAGAAAGCACGTAAGGCAGCAGAGCTGCAGGCCAAGATCCAGTCCACACTGGCTATGAAACCTGGAATTCTAGGTGCTTTGGTGAACACAGGGCCACATAACCTGGTAGCCCTGGCTAACCTGCACGCCATGGGCATTGCACCTCCGTGAGTGTTGTATACATAAAAAAACAACAGTTCTTAGACAATTAATAATTTTCTAGTAACATTTCTATTGAATTACAATACGTTTTATGTTAAGGAAGAATTTATGGCTAAAAAGAATTTTAGAAGTTAAATGTTTTCTTATTTGCTTACAGTAAAGTGGAACCACGTGAAGTCACAAAGCCAACACCCCTCATTTTGGATGAGCTTGGACGAACTGTTGATGCCAGTGGGAAAGAAGTTGAGCTCACACATCGTATGCCCACTCTAAAAGGTACCAAGTGCTGCCACAGAAATACGAAATTTCTCAACCTTTTTTTGTTACTAATGTTTTGTTGTTGTTTTTTTGTTTTTTCCCCCTCTAGCCAACATCAGAGCAGTGAAAAGGGAACAGTTTCGGCAGCAGTTAAAGGAAAAGCCTAGTGATGACCTGGAATCCACATCTTACTTTGACTCACGTGTGACCATCAACACTGCACAAAGAGCCAAAAGAGGGTTTCGGTTCCATGAACAGGGACGCTTTGAGAAGATTGCCCAGCGCATACGCACAAAAGTATATAACAGCATGAGTCCTTACTGTTCCCAGCCACAGTTTTTAGAGTCAAAAGTAACAAGTGGTAAAACAATGTTATCTTCTGTTTTCAGGCTCAGTTAGAGAAACTACAGACAGAGATTGCTCAGGCTGCCAAGAAGACTGGCATTCAGGCCTCCACTAAACTGGCTCTTATTGCCCCCAAGAAGGAATTGGGAGAGGGGGAGGTTCCTCACATAGAGTGGTGGGACTCCTACATTCTGCCTTCCCACATAGAACTGTAAGAGCCAACATCTATCAGCTTTTAAATGCCAGTAGACAACTATAAATAATGTACTTGCCATGTCTTTCCAAAGCCTTTTTCCATACAGTCTGGAAGTCATTTAATTTCATTTGATTATTCATAATGGAGTTTGGTGAAAGTGGTCTTATTACATTTCTTCTGTTCTTTTTCTCAGATCTGCGCATATAAATTTTGATGAGGTGGAGATGCATGGAGTCACCAACCTAGTTGAACACCCAATTCAGATGGCTCCTCCAGGTTACAGATACATACATACACATCAAACCTTCTACAAAAAGAAACTGGTTGAATTTCAAAAGATCTAACCTTTTTGCTTCTCTTTCTTAGTGGATACAGATAAGCCAGTGACTCTGGGTGTGTATCTGACCAAGAAGGAGCAGAAGAAGTTAAGGAGACAAACTCGCAGAGAAGCCCAAAAAGAGTTGCAGGAAAAGGTCCGATTGGGTCTTATGCCCCCACCTGAACCTAAAGGTACATTACCTTTTTAATAATATTAGTTTTAAAATATATTTAATTTAAACCTACCAGTCAGAGGTTAGGGCACGCCTACTCACTCTTTATCACATTTGTTTTTCAGCTATAAATTTTCCATATCATAAGTTAAGAGAGTGTGTGTGTGTGTGTGTATACACAATATGTTCCTGTTTGTGTGCAGTGCGGATCTCTAATCTGATGAGGGTTTTGGGAACGGAAGCTGTACAGGACCCCACTAAAGTCGAGGCTCATGTTAGAGCACAAATGGCAAAGAGACAGAAGTGAGTAATTTCCAGTGCACAAAGTATTGATATCAAATGCAATATATCTTCAAGATTGAGAAAAGAACACAGTTATGGCTGTTTTTCATGTTCGTGGAGTAAACCGTTTACTTTTAAAATATGCCGGGTAGCTGGAGTGTTTTAGTTTTCTTAAGGTCGGGACACTCCAAGCCAAAAGCAACAACAAAAAAACCTGTCCATATATATCTATAAAAAAATTCCTTGAAATTTGTTTAGGCTACTACTATTATTACTACTAGTAATAATAGAAGTAGCCTTAACAAATTTCAAGGAATTTTTTTGGAAATGTGGACCAGTAAACTTCAGCTTATGTCCCTTATTTTAAATACTCCAGTTCAGCATGAATCTAAATGTAAGTGTTTCGTTTGCTTGACGGTGATTGAATAATAGAAGATGTTTTTCATTTCAGATCATTAAAAAGCGATGTTATATTTGGCATGGTGCTATTTGTTTGCCTTGATGTATTGTTTGGTGTTTCTTGTGCGTTTAGAGCTCATGAGGAGGCAAATGCAGCGCGCAAACTTACAGCAGAACAAAGGAAAGAGAAGAAGGTGAAGAAACTTAAGGAGGATTTGAGTCATGGGGTTTACATTGCTGTTTACAGGTATAAAACATGACAAAACTGCTCAAATCTTACTTTATAATGCAGAACAACGGCACAGTGAGTAAATCAGTAAACAGTCTTGTTAAACGCAGAGAATTATGCAGTGACAAGTAATGTAAACCAACCCAATACTGTCTTCAGCTTCGAAGTACCCACTAGGTTTCAAATACTCTCCAGCCACGGCAGCCAATCACTACTCAAAAATCAATGCATGTCACTTTTTGTGAAGCTAGTTCAACAGGAAGAACGTTCAGTTTTTTTTTCATGATTTTAGTCGGCTTTTAATAGCATTGTTCTCACTGCTTGCACATAACAGCAGTGTGGCCAGCCATGTATTTTTTGCTAACTTGTTTACTCTAGTTTATCTACTTTGTCCTTAGAATCCGAAATCTGCATAATCCAGCCAAGAAGTTTAAGGTGGAGGCCAATGCAAACCAACTGTACCTCACTGGAACTGTGGTACTTCACAGAGACGTGAACATTGTAGTAGTGGAGGGAGGTGGGTGAAAATGATTAGAGAACCTCTATAGATTCTCTTAACATTATTATTTATTTTTCCAAGGATGTTTATGATCTATTAATTGACTCCTTACTCCCTGAAGGCCCAAAAGCGCAGAAGAAATTTAAACGACTTATGTTGAATAGAATCAAATGGGATGAGCCAAATTCCAAGAGAGATGGTAAGTAAATTTAAGAGGATGCAGACATTTATTGATCACTCCTTTTAAGAGTTATGAGTTATAGCTGACATTTGACATTCCGTGTTTCTTTTAGAGCCTCAAGATTCAGATGATGAGGGTTCCAGAAAGAAGAATAAATGCACATTGGTTTGGGAGGTAAGTGCATACCAGATATATTGTCATGTAAACCAATGAAACATTGATCAAATTTTTTGTAGTTAGACTTACCATCTGTAATACAACTATTTTATTTCCTTGACCTTTGCATGGTTTTTACTGATATGGAAGTAATATGAGAGACTGCTTTTCTTATGTTTCTTATTTATTACATGATTTGTGCACTTAAATGTATGCACCTTTTCTCTCTCTCTCAGGGTACAGCCACGGAACGTAGTTACGGGGAGGTTAAGTTTAAACAGTGTCCAACAGAAAGTATGTGTAGGGAACATTTTAAGAAGCATGGCACTGAGCACTACTGGGACTTGGCTCTGAGTCAGAGTGTTCTGGAGACAACTGATGACTGAGAAACAGTCAGAGCTCAAAGAAAAAGAATGACAAGGAAACAGTGGAGCCTATGGCATGTGCACGCATATTTTTTTTTTTTCTTTTAGTTTTTTTGAGAGAGTAAAAGCGGAATAGACTGACAGAGACAAACCTGTATATGTAAATATAGTTTGATTGTGTAAAAGAATGATTGTTTTTGAACCTGCAATAAAAGTGTGCCAGGCTTTAGAACAACAGTTGTATGATGAACTAGGATGTTTCTGTACTGAATCAAAGTGGACTCTGGTTTTGTATCTATTACAACAGTTACAATAACAGTTTTATAGTGTAGGCTGTGCAGTCTTTGATCTTGTGTGATTTCTACCTTGGATCCATCTTGTGCTCTTAACATTTTGATGCAGTCCTTTCAGTAAATAAGCCTCACTCCAGAAGTGTTAATTAGTTGTGTAGTTTGTTACTGAATGCACAAACAGGAGGATCTGTTTCTGCATGATGCACAACTGGTAATTCTAGTATGGGTAAAGAATGGTGAATCTTTTTATTTGGCTGAACTATGAATGTACAACAGGAAATTACAAAACACCTAGTTTTTTAAATGTAAGGCAATTTTTTTTCTTCCAAATTTCATGGCATGGATCACATGTGAAAGTGCAACTAACCAATGCCAATGATTAAAGCTAAGAGACAAATATTTTGCTCATTTGTTGATACAGGCTTGGTTCATTTTATTATGCACTATATAATATAGTTAAGTCCTCCATATTATAATGCAAATGGAATGTCATAAAAAAGCCAAACTAAACTGGCACCTGTTAAGCAAGTTTTGATTTTATCAACCGAGAGTTCATTAGATGTGGGATAGTTCATTAACCTTGCTTTCTATAATACACCCATGGATGTATTTTCACAACAGAATTGTTTTTTTTATAGCTCTTTAGTGGTGATTTGTTCAGATTCATATTTATCATTAACAGCTTAGGAAATGCTATCAAAAAAAATTCATGTGTCAGTTTTTATTTATGTTGGTCAAATTTCCAAGATCATCTATAACATGTAGGTCACCTGCAGAGAGACAACAACCCACCTTCTCTGTTTGGGCAGAGAGGATCTGGCTGAGTACTGTGGAGCTCCATAGTGGCTGCAGCCACTCAAACCTGTCCTATAAGCATCCCTGCCCTGCACATTTTGTATGTCTCCCTTGTCAGACATATCAAAATCAGGTCTTGAAGTCTCTACTAACGAGTTGAATCAGGTGTGTCTGATAAGGAAGACATGCAAAAGTGCAGGGCAGGTTTGAAAACCACTATGTAAAAAGATGAATCGACCTAAACAACTACCCTAGCCCTCACCCCTTACCTTTTTAATGGGATACTCCACCCCAATGTGAAATTTTGTGCTTCATTCATCCACTGAAAAGAATTTAAGATATTTAGTGTACTTGGCAGTCAATGGGACAGTCGCAAGCCTCCTGGTTTTAATCTAAATTACGAATGTTAATGTCTTCTGGGTATTTCCCAAACAAAAAGGCAGTTGTAGCCACCAGTGCTACAAAGTATGTTGATGGTGAATACACCAGACAACCCAAAAGTAAGTATATCACCATGAAAAAAGTATATGTCTTTTTTTCTTTTATTAAATGGAGAGCTGCAAAGGGTATATCACCCCGTAATTACCGGTTGTGCTATAATTTATATTAGTTTAATTTTATTTTAAGTTAAATTTATATTATTAGTTTAAATTGATTTTAAGTTAAAGCAAAAATGCAGCCCATGCTTGTGAGATATGTTTGAATGTACATTTACATGACACTTTTATGTAAAATAACTTGCAATTGGGAAATGCATAGTAATTTTTCTCAAAGAAACAAACCCAGTGTTCATAATACTAAGTCTCAGGCATTGTTCAAATAAGTACAAGCTCGAAAGGGAAGGAATAAAGTAAGTGAAAAACAATAGTTTTTTTTTATTTTAATGAAGTCAAGTAGAGTCTATTAGCAAGTAGTTGTCTTTATTTTTTACTTTGTATGCCTGTGTTGTGAACAACAACTTCTCGTTTGGCCTACATTTTGATTCAGCCATCAACTAACTATGACAAAGCTAATCCTGCTGCTAATCAAGCAGTTTCCGACAATATGTCACTGATGTAGAAAAAGAGATCTAACAAGATTATTTCAACTGTAACTGAAAGCTTTGACACGTTTACCAAAATAATTGGTATGCCTGAGAGGAAACAGATAGATCCAGCAGAATGTAGATGGAGATTTGAGATATGTGAGATTCAGTATGTAGTACAATACTGTTTGCAAATTGTCAAACCCACTGGAGCATCATCAATACATGCTTTGATACATCTGAAGTAAATTGACCCTGAAACATAACCTGGAGCATAGAGCCTGAAGTTGCTATTACAAGCTTAGACAAAAATGCCCATTTATTGGAATGTTTAGTTTATGAGTTAAATTAGCCAGGTATTTTATATAACCTGGCTGAACCAGATAGTTATGCCAGTCCTAAGTAGCTAAGAGGAACTATTATATGCTGGTCAAAATTGAACAACTCACATTGACCACTGGTAGAGAGTATAGTGTGTATTTTCAAGATCCCATTAAGAGCATGTAACTGCAGGTTTAGAACACTTAATGTGTTTTCGTAACATTCCTGACCTCATGACTTGCTCTTTCAGATTCTAATTAGTTGGTTTGATGGCCAAGGCCTGCACATGAGACCATTTGACCCATATGTCAAACAAGCAATCTTATTTAGTTAATACAGTTAATAATTTTACATATTTTTGTTAATTTATAATATGTTTATCTAGTTCAGCAATTTCTTATGATGCCCAAATAATGAATCTCAGTGCTTTGCTACAATCTGTATTGTTAAAAGCGCTATAAATAAAAGAGACTTGACTTCTCTGAAAGATTCTGGGTTTGGTAATAATTTCATACAAGGATTTTAATAGTTTGATTATTCTGCATATGGGAACCTCTATTTGAAATCCTTTGTGCTGTATGCAAATGTTGTCCAATTTCCCCCTTCCTGATTTTATTAGTTGCTGATCTTCTCTATTCAAAATTTAACTAATCAAAACATTTTGGGATTAAAAATAGGCCTATTTGGTAGAGAAAACTAACTTTCTCAATTGGCAGATGTCACTGCATTATTTTATTAATAAATGTGAAATTGTATTCATACACAATTTTATAGACTTATAGATTGAAAATCTACTGAATACTATATTCTAAAAATTAAATTACCTTCGAACAACAGATTTTTGTAAAAAAACAAAACAAAATCAAGGTGCTGGGGGAAACAACAGTACAGACCCTAGGACCAGGTTCATGCGTTGAATGAAGACCAGAAGTCAGAGATATAATCAATTGAAGAAAAAATTACTAAAGAAAATAGTTTCATCAGCAGAAGTGCAGTTCAGTTCTCTCATCGAGTTCGTAGCCGCTCTGCTCACATCTCACAGACAAAAAGTATTTGTATTCTATTAGTGCTTGCTATTTATGTCAGTTGATTAGAAAATAATATATTTAATTTCCTATATTTCCTATTTTGATGTATGAGAGTAGATCATCCTGTCTTATGAATCTCCTTTTTCAACAAATGGTTGATATGGTTTGATAATCAACTCTCCTTTGGAAGCAATGAAAGGAGTATAGGATGTTTTCTTAATCTTGTAATAATAACAATATTAGACAAATTTTGCAGTCAAAGCCGCTTGAGATTTAACCATTAACCAGCGTCTATTGTGTTTTATTTGATCTCAGATCAGTTTCATCAATTTATGGACATTTTTAAGGAGACATTGAATAATTAAAAGGAACCATAAAACAAACAAAGCAAGCCCTGCTAATTAATATAAAATATACTATTAATATAAAATATAAAAAAAACACATACAGAAACTTAGCAATTAGCCAATTAGCTCCCACATGCTTTCATTGTAAATGTTATTGTATGCTCTTTTTTTATTAATGCAAAACAAAATACAGAGTTGCCATTTAAAGGATCATTGTACATAATACACAAAGTATATGAAATATACATTATGTCAGCTGAAAAAAATCATTGCTGAATAAAACAATGTTTACAGCTTTCGCATTTTCTGACAATTAAATAATTATTGTATGCTCTTTTTTATTAATGCAAGACAAAATACAGAGTTGGCATTTAAAGGATCATTGTACATAATACACAAAGTATATGAAATATACATTATGTCAACTGAAGAATCATTAAATTGTTGCAGAATAAAACCATTTTACACTGACAATTAAATAATATTTAGATATTTTTTTAATTCTTTTAAAAAAGTGTTTTTTATTTACATTTGTGAATACAATATTTACAAAGAAAATAAATAAATAAATTTATAACAAAACAAGTGTTGCTTTTAGTAGAGTCAGACTCAAAGTGTCCAAACATAATTGCTTTGAAAGTAATGGATTCTGTAATGGATCATACTGGATATTATTTCCCAAAGTTGCTCAGTATAATGACAAATCTAGAAAAAACAAAATAAAGATTTTAGTATGAAATTAACAAAATATACATTTAGTATCAGTGTAAGCCTAATCCATAAAATAGATACTTAACGGGGTAAAATTTATGAGTTAATGAGAAAGATACTTTCATAGACGCTTCAATATAACTTACTGGCAGAAAAATGCCTCCACAATTTATGCCTACATTAAACTAAATTGTTATACTCCGATAATAAAATGAATCATATTCCTTCTAAACTGTAATTTTTTGTTTATTAAGTGATTTTTTTAAATTTATCTCTACAATATTTTAAAAAATATATAATTATTATTTTAACTACAACACTTTTTTTTTTAACAGGCATCTACGGCGGGTAACTGGGGCCTTTCCCTGGGGTCCTCAGTCAACGTGTTGCCGAACGTTTGTATGTGCAATGAGCTGGTGGGATTGTTTTGGTTGCACGATTTTAGATATTTGGAGGTACATGTGCGGTTCCGCTAATATTTTTGAACTAATACCATGATGCCGGGAGAGAACCAGTCCAAAGATGTAGGAATCGCCGCTGAAGCTACTTCTGGCACTTGTCAAAACTGCACTGTTTTAAATCAGGTGAGAACTTTATTCCTAATACCAAGATACTGTCCACTATTTAAAATATGACTTAATTTGTTACCCAAGTATTGGTTGTTTTATGAGAATTAGAGCAGGTTAATAATAATCTTTGGTAATATAAAACTTATTTGGTTCTAATTAAATAACGTTACATGGATATTGAATAACGTTATTCAGATGTTGTTCCTTTTACGTCTATTTTAGTTGATTGTAATTATACAGTCACGTCTTATAAATGTCCTCTCATCGTCCTCTTTATTTTCCTTATTCATTATACTGTCTGTTGATTACAAGTAAAGCTACATTTAATGTCTGTGATTCTTCGTTTTCCAGAGCTTAGATGAATATGTGGCTGCTTTGCTAAGTCTGAAGCAGAAGATTGTTGACACAGAGTGAGTGTTTTTATTGTTTTTTCTCTCTTTAATTTATTGTTTTTAATCATCATTTAGTATCATATTAACATGTTTACCTTGCTGGGCAGCAAAAGAATATTATTGAGAATATTATTGATATTATTGTGTTTTCTGTATTAACTGCACTGTTAGAGTCGCTTGATGTCATGACATTAAGCATTTGTGTTGTTTTCAATAAAATGCATGCAGTTCCTTTGTAAGTATGCATAAAAAAACAATTGATGACACCACGACCTTCAGTTAGAGGTGAAAGTTGATTGGGACAAAGTCAATCAGAGAGTTAAAAAGTTTAGCATACATTGCATATACATTTTACAGTAGTAAAAAAAAATGTATAGCAAAAATGTATAGCTTTTATTATGTACACATCAGAATTTAACTAGAGCATTTTCATTTAATAGTTCTGGTTTTATTAATTGCTAAATGCAGTTGAATAGCAAAAGTTTAATATTTAGGGTAAACTGGTTCTTAGAATATTTAAGGAAGTATACCGTAACTATAATAATTATATTTGGTCAAAAGAATGTTTGTTTGTTTAAATTTGCTACATGATGATTTATTAGTTTCCAGCAATGTCTGTGTCAATCTGTGAAGGCTTTTATTATAGGCTAATTATTATTTTTTTTTCTTCAGCCATCTCTTGAGTGAATACAAAGAGAAATGTGATGATATCCTTTCAAAAAGCTATGTAGATGATAACGTTGTACTTGTTTTTGTTGGGCTCTCTGTTGATTTACTGATTGATTTTACTGTGAACTATAAGCCAATTATCTGTATTTGCTAATGAGGGACTGCTGAGTCCTGAATTATCATTTGGAAATGTGTGCCATTAATTGTTTTGGGTATTCTAGTATGCACAACTCTGTGCTTACTGGTGTCTTAAGAGACAGATAAAAAAATTCTACATGTAATTAATTAATGTAATTCTACATTAGCTTATTCTGCATCCCTAATCCTACCCAATACATAAACTTAACCTCTGCCATATTAACTTTTAATAAGCAGCAAATTAAAAATTAATTGAGGGAAAACTCGTAGTTAATAGTAACAAGTGTTAGTTATTCTTAAGTGTTATCATATTTGTTTTTCTATGGATCCATATCTCATGTTTTCCTTGACAAAAAGACACAGCTTCAGAAATCCCAGAGGTAAGATATTATTTTATGTTTGTTGCAGTTATAGAACACAGTACAGTGTAGGGTTGGACCAGAATATTCAAATATTCGTTTGGAGGGATGACATTCGATTTTTCATTTTGAGATTTGAATATTCGAGGAAAAAAATAATTTAATTAAACGTGACATTGATCACTGCAAAACGGTTAAACTTCGTTAATTAATTTTTTCATTCTTTTATTTATATAGCCTACCCTTTACGGCGCCAGTAATTAATGTGCTGCTAATTTGGGAGGTTTTTGTTTGTTTGATAAATGTTGGGTTACCTTATTTAAAGTATTGCTCTAACAGGCCTGTTATTAAATGCAACAGACACACACAGAGATTCCTGCCTTTATTATGGTATGTTCACACCAGATGCGACTTGCATGAATAAGTCGCGGTATTCGCGTGTAGTTGGGCTCTTGAACATTTTGAGTTTACTCGCTTCAAATCTGCGATTTATTAAAAAAGGGAGCACCTATTTAAACGTTTGCTCCACCAATTTCGGAGTCGTGAGCTCCACGCGAACACTAGGTGTTATATAGGAATATATTCAGCCCCCTCCCACCGAAGCTTTGAATATTCGATGTTGATCGCTACCGTATACTCAAAGCTCAAAAAATGGTATTCGGACCAGCCCTAGTACAGTGTAATAAAAGCATGGTAATATAAATATTTTTAAGCTTTTATATTTTAACAAGTTGCCATTTACCAAAGCAATTTACTATACACATTTGCCAGGCTGTACTAGAACTGGTGACTGAGAATACACAAAGCATGTGGACCTAGGCCTTAAATGACAAAGCAATAACAACTAAACAACTAAGTCATGGTACTTTTTTATGTTGTAGCTAAAGTAATTTTTTTTTAAAGTAACATTTGCTTTTCAGGATTGCTTTATAAGTTTCATAATGTGCACAGTATCATCATTTTGGGCAATAATTGTTCATTGATTCAAGTATGTGACTAAATTAATGTCTGTAAAACATAACTTGTCTTTTTCAAAGAGAGAGCAGCAAACTGCACAAACAGCTGGATGAGGTGCTGCTGAAACTTGAGCCCTTAGAGAAACAAACAGTAGAGTATGAACAGATGAAGACAGAGCTGGAGAAAATTAAGGTCTGATTTCAAACACCCTCATTTTTTACCATCTGTAGAGTTTACGTTTAGCAGTTGCTGCCAATACCTGTAAAATTCTCTAATTTTCATTTACCAATTTCAGTACATTTTAAAACATTTTTCACTTTTGTATAAGAAATTAAAGTTTACTAAAACATTATCCAGTGTTTCCCACATTGTAAATATAATTTTTAGGGGATTTATCCCAAGTGAACCAAAAATTAATTTAAAGGGATAGTTCACCAAAAGAAAGAAAGTAAATAAAATGAATTATTATCAAAGAACAAGTGTTTTATTATAAAACACTTTATTAAAATATATATTATATATAAAACATATATTATTTATTCTACTACATAGCATTATACAGCAAGGTCAAACTTCCCTTATGGGCAACTTGAAAGCAGCAGAAGACAGAAATACAGCAGACCCATACAACACATTCCAACATAAATACATTAGTAGTCACTTCTTCGGCTTTTGCCGTCGTACTGCTGGTTACACAAGCAACATGCACGTGACACTGCAGACTAGCAGTCCACATGTGTACTGCACGTCTATGCAGACGACGATGCAGAAGTATAAATTAAAACTAACATGTAGCATATGCCATAGCCAATGCAGAAGTATAAATCAGACATTTACCTACCTACTCATTGAGATTGAGAGTGACGGCACTTTTAAAAGGGCTAAAAAACTAGAACCCTGCCTAAAACAAAATAGAAAATGTAATTTAATGATTTTAATGTAAATTATAATGGTGTCTACTGGAATGTGAATGATTCTATAGGTGGGACGTTAAATTATTTTGTAAAAGTGCTCAGAACACACAAAAAATTAATTTTGTGATGGTTTGCTGGAAAAAGTTAATGGTTTATAATGGTATTTTAATAGAAACCGTTAATATTTCTGTAATGGTTTCCGTTGGGATTCTGTTTTTTTTTTGTCAGCACACCAAAAAAAAAAAATTGTTGGAAATTGTTGGAAAATTAAAATCTGCACTAAAATCTAAGTTAGAATAGTCAATCTTTGTAAAGCTGTCTCCAACTGACCTGAAAATATGTGCATGCTATTTTCTCCTTTTAATCCTTTTTTATTTTATTATTTTTTATTTTCAACAGGCTGATTTGAAGTCATATCAGCTGAAGTGTGAAGATGTCAACAGGCTAAAAGCTGAAAAAGCTCAGACACTTACTCTGTAAGACCACTTTACTGTAGTATTATGGTGGTTTATTTGCTCTTGTGATTGTTGTCTTCTCATAGTATTTGTCTATCTGTCTTCCCAGGAAAGAAGTTGTTGAAGAATCCTTAAGACAAGCAGAGGGTACGTGCATCACAAATTTTTTTAGGTTAAGATTAGAACAGGGCCTATTGATCAAGACCATTAATTATATTAAAAAGACAATTTTGTCATTAATTTACCTTCTTTCAAGTCCAAACTGACTTCGGCTGACTGCAGTACTAACTTCCACTGTCTTTTATAGTTCTCTTGTTGAGCACAAAGAAAGGTTGTAGAATGTTTGTATCAGTCAGTTGATTGTAGTTGTTGGCGTACATAGTATGAAAGTTAACAAATACAATGAAAGTTAGCTACCGTCAACTCTTTGGTAACTTGTAGGTTGATAAATAACTTTAAAATTTAAAATATTTTACATTTTTGTGTGATCTCTTTAGTCTAAATCTCTTTAGTCTAAATACAAATAATCAAAATTGAATCCGGCAATGTAGTGTTCACTTACTGAATTACTAGATTGAATTTGTGTTGCCCATAATCATGTTGTTTTTGTAGATACAGTACATAGGCAAAACCTGGAGAATAAGGGACTCCGAACTGAAAAGAAATCACTGGAGGAAGATTTACAGAAAGCTCAGGTTAGGTTCTTTGAAGTTACCTTTTTAACTTCTTATTGCAAGTTATCAGCACCATTTCCACTGCAAGAACTTTCTCCAGGAACTAGGGACTATGAGCCAGTACTCTGTGTGTTTTCACTACAGGAATCACAATCCAAATAAAGTTTAGGGTAAAGATTTGCTCCTCAGAGTCTCTGATCCCAAAGTAGTGTTTTTTCCAGAACATTCAGGGGTAGGTCCTGGGCGTTGATCGTGCTGATTGTTTGAGTTCACTCAGCATTGTATTTCAACCACCATTTATACACATACTTTTCGAAACATGTTATTGTATCATGAAATGTAGTTCTAAAAGTATTTTAGTTAAGAATGTAGTTGTTTAAAACACAAATCTTCAGGTTAATTATAAAGACTAGGGCTGCACTATTTGGGAAAATTGTGCGATTGAGATTATTAAGGTCAAAATTGCGGTTTGCGATTGCGATACGATATATAAGTGGTTTTACTCAACTTGCTTGTCATCAAGGAAAATGCACACACAGATTACTAATAATGCTGAAATCTGTATTTCTCAGCTGAGATACAGTATACAGTGCA